>JAODAL010008864.1:45000-114524 GCA_025379985.1 Phyllomedusa bahiana | reverse complement strand
CCCTTTGTTTTTGGGGGGGGGTTTTAAATGAAATAGCTTTTCAGGAAACTCTTTTAAGGGCTTTTTATATACTTATATAAATTAATCATGTCTCACCGTAGTCTTCTTTTCTCAAGACAAAATAAGTTCAATTCTTTTAATCTCTCCTCATAACTAGGATTCTCAATTCCCCTTATTAGCTTGGTTGCTTTGCACTTACTGCAGCTTCACCACATCCTTTCTAAAAACTTGATTGCTTTATTTTCTATCACTGAGCCAGTTACTTACTCACTTGCAAACATTTCCCCTCAGCCAAAGCATTCTCATTTTATCTACCAACCTTTTATGTGGAACAGTATCAAATGCTTTACAAAATCTAGATATATGACATTTTAGTGCCTAACCCCAATTCAGTCTAGTACTAGCCTCCTCATAGAAGTTGATGAGATTAGTTTGACAGGATCAATCCTTTATAAATCCATGCTGGAACGGAGTTATACATTTATTTTCAGTGAGATACTGCAGGATTTCATCTCTTAGAAAACCTTCAAACCTACAACAGAGATTAAACTTACTGGCCTATAGTTTCCAGGATAATTTTTTGACCCCGTTTTGAATATTAGCACTACATTTGCTATTCACCAATCTTTTGGGACATACCCAGTTACTATACAGTCCATAAATATTAAGGAGTTGCCTGTCTATGACATTACTTAATTCCCTTAGGAAAGAGATGTATACCATCAGGACCTGGTGATTTGTCTATTTAATCTTATTAAGGCAGAGCTTCATTCTTCCTGGTTTAGACAAGGAATGTTTAAAGTGGAGTTTACCTCATCACTATGCCCACCAACGGGAATGTCATTTTCTCCGTAAATATGGTGGAGAAAAAATTGGTTAATAGGTGTGCTTTCTCCTCATCACCCTCTACAATACCTTCCTCACTACTTTTCAAAGGGCCAACATGTTCAGTTTTGGGGCTTGTTCACACGGCATTTTTGTGATCCGTTTTACGGATCCGTTTTACGGATCTGCAAAACGGATCTAACAATTGTCAGTGTGATTAACATTGAGTTGAATGGCAAAAGCGCATCGCTGTTCCCACGGGAGATCAGCGATGCGCTTTTGAGGGCTCTCCTGCACTGCGCTTTTCGTATCCGCTTTAAGAATTGACATGTCAATTCTTATTGCGGTTTACGCAAGTGAAAGCCATGGAGATAATGGAGTCCGCTTTTGGCACTTGTCCAAAAGCGCTCCACACTCCGGGCACGTATCAGCTGCGCTTTGCATCCTGAAAGCGGATGCGAAAAGCGCACTGGGAGACTGGACGGGGATCGCTGGAGAGGTGTGCGGCGGCAGCGGCGGGCGCGCAGGTGAGCGGCAGCGCAGGTGAGCGGCGGCAGCGCAGGCGACGGTACGGAGGTGTGCGGCGGCAGCAGCGCATGTCGGCATCGGAGGTGTGCGGCGGCGGCGGCAGCAGCAGCAGGTGAGCGGCGGCGGCAGCGCAGGGCGGCAGCGCAGGTGAGCGGCGGCGGCAGGCAGGGTGGCAGCGCAGGTGAGCGGCGGCGGCAGCGCAGGGTGGCAGCGCAGGTGAGCGGCGGCGGCAGCGCAGGGGGCAGCGCAGGTGAGCGGCGGCGGCAGCGCAGGTCGGCAGCGGAGGTGAGCGGCGGCGGCAGCGCAGGTGAGCGGCGGCGGCAGCGCAGGTCGGCAGCGGAGGTGTGCGGCGGCGGCGGCGGGAGCGGAGGTGAGCGGCGGTGACAGTGGAGGGTCTGGGGCAGGCATATATATTGAATGGGGGGGGTCTGGGGCTGGACATATAAGCGGATGGACCGGAAAGCGGATGCGTAAAATGCAGCTGAAAAAGCATTGAGATCGGATCCAAATAAAGTATCCAATGCTGCGTTTTGCGGATCCGCTTTCCGGATGTGCTTTTCAAGTGCGAAAAACGGATCCGTAAAAAGGATCCAAAACGCCGTGTGAACAAGCCCTTAATCTTTTTATTATTTATATAGTTCAAAAATATTTTGGAGTTAGTTTTACTCTCTTCAGTAATCTGCCTTTCTGTCTCCAGCTTTGCTGCTATTATCATTATTTTACATATTTTATTTTTTCCTAATAGTTTTGTAGTGCCTCTTAACTGTCCTACTGTTTAAGTAGCGTAAACACTTTCTGTTTGTTATTTATTGCCTCCTTTACATCTCTGTTGATTCACATTGGGTTTTTCCTGTTTCTAATTATTTTATTACCATAAGGTATGTACCCCTCACAGCAGGTGATTAAGATGTTTTGTATAAATCTCCCATTTATCTGTTCTTTTATTTTTGAAAACCTTATTCCATTTAATGCAGTTTAGGGCATCTCTAAGCAGATTAAAATGAGCCTTTCTGAAATTCAATGTTTTTGTGGCTCCCCGAAAAAATACTCTGTTGAAGGATAATTGGAAATGTATTATTAAATTTATTATATTATCGACACTATTTACTAGGTGCCCACCATCCTGGACCTTTGTTATTCTGTCAGGTCTGTTAGTCAATATTAAGTCCCTCTAGTTGCCTCCTGCACCAGTTGGAAAAGGTAATTATCTTTTGTTGTTGACAAAAACCTGTTTCCTTTTTGAGAGCCACAGGTTTAAGTTTCCCAATTTATGTCTGGGTAGTTGAAGTCACCTATAATAACAACCTCATTGTGATTAGCCGCCTCATCCATTTGTCTGAGGAGTACATCTTCCATGGGTTTTGTTATATTTTTTGGCCTATAGCAAACCCCTAAAAGAATTTTATTATTATTTTTACCCCCATGTATATCTACCCATAATGACTCCACATTTTTATATTCTGTATCTATATCTTCCCGTAGTGCTTCAGATAGGATTTTATAAAAAGACATATACTTAACTCCTAGGCAGCAGGTCCGCTTTCTTGGGGTTATTTTAGACTCTGATCTGTCCTTCACCCCCTATATCCAATCCCTGGCCTGCTCCTGTCACCTGCACCTCAAGAACATCTCCAGAATCCGTCCTTTTCTCACTATCGAAACAACTCAAACCCTCATTGTCGCTCTTATTCTTTTTCGCCTTGTCTACTGTAACTCCCTGCTTATCGGTCTCCCTCTCTGTAAACTCTCCCCTCTCCAACCTGTCCTGAATGCAGCAGCCAGGCTCGTCTTTCTTTCCAGCCGCTATACTGATGCCTCTTCCCTATGTCACTCGCTGCACAGGTTGCCCATCCAGTACAGAATACAGCATAAACTAATCACTTTGACCCATAATGCTCTCAAGAGCGCTGCACCCCATACATCTCCTCTCTCATTTCTACCACCCTGCCTGCTCTCTCCGCTCAGCTACGGACATCAAACTACAGACCACAATCATCTGAACCTCCCATGCCCATCTTCAAGATTTTGCATGTGCTGCACCCATTCTCTGGAACATCCTACCACGTACCATCAGGCACAATCCTAGCCTTCACAGTTTTAAGAGTGTCCTGAAAATACATCTTCTTAGGCAGGCCTACCAAAATCCCTAATTGCTAACCCACACCTTCTATCACACACATTTCTGTCACTCCCTACACTAGGGCACTCACAGGCACTTATCTGTATATAGATGTACTGTCATGGTAGCAGGTTCTCCCAATTTTTATGTAAACCGCTCCATATTTTTGAAACAAGGCTGGATCATTGTAAATTTAGGACTTCTCCCCCGTTGTCTCCCCCAGGCACCCTCTTAGATTGTAAGCTCTTGCGAGCAGGGCCCTCACACCGTGTGTCTCACCTGTAAGTAGCTTTCACTGTGTACTGTCTGTCTTTTGTCTGTAATTATACCCTCTACCTGGTAAAGTGCTGTGGAATTTGTTGGCGCTAGATCAAGAAAGATTATTATTCTGATTATGAGCCCCCGTCCAATTTTTTCTAAATAGACTGTAACCCCACAAGTTCACTGCCCAGTCATAGCTCTTATCAAACCATGTCTCTGTTATCCGCATATTTTTCTTCAGCAATAAATAATTCTAGTTAAATTATTTTTTGGTGAGACTCCTGGCTTTGGTCAGCATGAAATTTAGAATTTATTTTAGTGTTCATTTGTTTAACCTGGTCCTTATGAACTATTACTACACCCCATCCCTACACTCCACCCCCTGATGTATTACTAATTCCTAGCTCTCTATCTTCACTATCTTGCACGCTATCTTTGTAGTTGCCTTCCGCCCCGTCCCTAGTTTATATGCAACTCAAACTTCCTGTACATTTTGTCCCCTAATACAGCTGCACCCTCCCCATTTAGGTGCATTCGGTCCCTACCATAGAGTCTGTAGCTAAGATAGAAGTCAGTCCAGTTCTCCAAAAAACCGAAACCCCTCTTTCCTACACCAATTTTTGAGCCACTTATTCACCTCACTAATCTCCCGCTGCCTCTCTGGTTTGGCCCGTAGTACAGGTAGTATTTCTGAAGATACTACCATAGAGGTCTGTCACCCGCGACCGTCACCCTGCTCGCAGGGGGTCCGGCACGACGGCTGCGGCTGCCCGCGACCATCCCTCTGCTGTCCCGGCCCCAGCGTGACCGCTGCTCTAGGCACGCGCGCGGCGACTTCTCTAAATTTAAAGGGCCAGCGTCCCGATAATTGGTCTATTGTCGGGCACTGGTTCTATTTAAGCTATCCACCCCCAGCACTTCCTGCCAGTATGTTGGTGTTTTTTTGGTGTGTTTAGAGAGTATTGGAGTTCTGTCTTGATTACCCGTGTACCAGTCCGCTTGCTTACGTTTCCTGACCTTGCCTGTTTGCCGCCTGCCCTGACCGTCTGCCCGTCTCTGACTACGAACCTCTGCTGCCTGCCCTGACCTCCTGCCTGTCCCCGACTATGTCTCTGGATTACGTTTCTGTACCTCGCTGTACCCCGGCCGCCATCGCAAGCAAGTCACGTCTGGGGTAATGACTTGGTAGCCTCACGCCACAGCAAGTCCATCCCGCTTTGCGGCGGGCTCTGGTGAAAACCGGGGGCTACTTAGATTCCGTTCCCTGGCGTGGCTTAGCTATCATCGCTTGACTTGGCCCAGCGGATCCACTCCCCCGTTACAAGGTCCTTGCCTTAAAATCTTTTTTAAGGGCATTCCACCTACCTGTAACTTTGTCATTGGTGCCAATGTGGACCATGACAGCTGGATTTTTACCAGCCCCACACAGAAATTTGTCAACCCGATCCACGATATGTTGAAATCGGGCCCCAGGTAAACAACATAATGTTCAACAATCCCAGTCTTTGTGAGTGATTGCCCTGTCTGTTCCCCTAATAATGAAGTCCCAGTCTAGTCTGCCCTGGACTCCAGTTCCCCTCTTACTGGACATCCATCTCATCCCCAAATCGTGCAACTTTGTTGGGCTGTGCCAGATCAGAACAAGCCTCCCTGACACTTTTCCCTCTACCCTTCTGCCTGACTGTTACCCAGCTAGCTGCCTCATGTCCCTGCAGCTCCAGGCTGCCATGCTTCCCAGCATCTAACAGAGCTAGTGCTTGCTCAGTTAGCAGCAGACTCGCTTCCAAGTTGGAAATGGATCTCAGTGTTGTCACTTGTTCACTTAGATCCAGTATCAGGGCAGTATCAGGACTGCACACACATCTCGCACAAAAGTATGCACCCTCAAATGGCTGTTTAGGGATTGCATACACTGCACAGGATGTGCACTAGAAGGCATTGCCAATCATGAAAAATCGGGGTGAAGAAATATAGGAACATCATGAATAGACAACTGATTAGGAATAACTTTTTAAAGCAAGACTAAGAAGAACAAGATATACAAATAATTAAGACTCCAAATAACTGGATACAAAATACTTAGCAGATATCAGACACAATCTCCCAGGAAAAACAATATAGTCCATACCAAGCTGCCAGAACCTTGGAACTATATAGAGAGGCAAGCAATTAGTTAATCTACTCTAAACGGGCCAAGGCTGCACAACATGGTCAGCTGATATGCCTCTAGAGTTTGAGGCATAGCAATAGGAAGGAGAAGATCAGGTGGCAGACAGATTCCTGGCATCCATAACAGTAGAACTATGGAGAAATGTATACATTTATTTATGCCACCTGTCTTGTGCAAAAACATGTGATTTCCATACTTATGAAGTTAAACTGGGCACAATTAATTGGGTATAAAATTCCTGCACTTTTCTACTACTGAAACAATGTCAGATGTGGGTTTTTTAGCTCCTATTGATAAATCTGTTATGTATTGTACAAGAAAGATAGAGGACACTGGACAATGATAGAGTATGCATATAAATTGTACCATGCTCAGTCAATTCCTGTATATCTGACCGTATTAAGCTTCTAGGGCAAATATAGTTCGATATTTACTCTATGACGGTATGCAATACAGTTCTGCATTGACTTAAATATTAAAAAAGTTTAAATACTGGAAGTATAATAACACACGGCAGAATTGGTTCAGATCTTTTGCTGCTGGTATAACAGTTCCATGCATCTCAATGATGTTGTTTCGGCAAACTTCATTTAGATGAATGGGACAGCCATATGTAGAGATATATCCTAATGGTGCAGCAAAGAGCAATTCCAGGGGTCCTGTTATTCAGTTCACTGCTGTTTTGTAACAAATATCCTTCTAGTCAATAATTCAGCAAACTGCTTGGATTAGTAGAATATGTAAATTCTGTTTATTTGATATGATTTGTTAAAGGGTTTATAACGTACCTTTGAATTTAAGGTTTATTCTAACATATGAAATCCTTTTCAAATAGATTAGTAATTCAGGGCCAAAGAACAGACAGTGAAATCAGAATAAACATGGACCCTGAATTTCAAAACTCACATATTTACTTAGTGAGAACAGCAGATCTTATGGCTGTGAAGTTTCAAGCCAGTTTGAGCAAGTTTGGACGTCTTTTTTTTGTAGGAAAAAAAATAATTGATATTTGCCAGCTAGGCAAGCATGATTATAAATTACCCTAACAACTATAACACAGATTATAAGGCTCAGTGCAATCCATATTCATGTCCTTTATCAGACATAATCCTTTTTGTTTTATCAAAAATGGATGCAACCGTACACCAGCAGCATTATTTGTTATGAATTCATAAATGCATTTTTCAAAACAGGATACAATTTGTATACATTTGTATTTAGATTGTGCACATTGGATGACTCCATTTTAACCCTTCCCTGATAAATGTATGTTTGGGGATGGAAGGATGTAGCTGGCTCAGGCAATGAGCCTGTGTTGTCTTTTATTTACAATTGACAACTGATGTTAGCAGTGGTGCTTGGAAATAACAATGAGCACAGCTGATTAACCACTTATATGTTGCAGTCAGTTTGATGGTAGCTACTAAGTCACAGGTGTCAAACTGCCGGCCATCCAACTGTTGGGAAACTACAACTCCCATCATGCATTTGTATAATCTATAACAGTGGGCATGATGGGAGTTGTAGTTTCCCAACAGTTGGATGGCCGGCAGTTTGACACCCCTAACTAAGTCATTAGATGGGAAGAGCTCAGTATGCATCTATGCAATGCAATCAAAAAGTACTGTTTGATTGTCATAGCAGCCAAAGGCTTAATAAAGGCTGCCATGGTTGGCATTATAGTTCCCCTATTACCCTCTGCCTCTGGTTTCAAAGAGTAGTAATATGACAATATATTCAAATACATAAGTATTGCAGTATACTTAACACAAAGAAAAAAAAATATTACTCTTCATTTTTTTTCCTCCTTGTCATCCAAAAGCCATAACGTTTTTATTTTTCCACCTACATAGACATATGAGGGCTTTTTTTTTTTTTTTTTTTTGCGGGACAAGATGTACTTTCCAGTGGTGTTATTCATATCACTATAGAATATACTGGGGAACGGCAAAAAAATTTTAAGTGGGGCAAAATGTGAAAAAAATTTACTTGCGCCAAGTTTGCGGGAGTTTTGTTTTTGCGGCATTCAATTTTCAGTAAAAATGATGTTTTTTCTGTATTCTACAGGTAGATATGCATCCGGAAATACCAAACATGTAGGGTTTCCGTTATGTTTTGGTGGCGTAAAAAAATTCCAAACATTTTTTATATTTGAAATTTGCGCCGCGGTGCCATTTTGTGCGACCAATAGCTTTTTTGTACTAACACCAATGGACGTCAGTGAGGTGTCATTTTTTGTGGGCTGAAGTATACTTTTTATTGGTAGCAGTTTGGAGCGCATGCAACTTTTTTGATCACTTTTATTCCAATTTTTATAGGACATGAAATGACCAGAAAAACGCAATTTTGTCGTTTGGAATTTTTTTTCTTCAACATGCAGGATAAATGATGTTATATTTTTATAAATCGGACTTTTTCGGACGTGGCGATACCAAATATATGTAACATTTTTATTATTTTATTGTTTTTATTTGTAAAATGGTGAAAGGGGGTGATTTGAAGTTTTAATTTTAATTTTTTTTTTACACTTTAAAACTTTATTTTTTTTTTACTTTAACATTGATTCCCCATAGGTTGCTTCGCCACTAGGGGGCGCGATCGTTAATACAGCCTAATGCATTGCATAGACAATGCGTTAGGCTGTACCAAGATGGCGGTTTCCCCACTTCCTGCCTGGGGCCGGAAGCAGGGCAAACGAGAACATCACAGAGTTGTGAGCCTTCACAAGGCTCCCAGCTACCATTTTAGCCCAGCGGGACTCAGCGATTTTATTGCTGATGTCCCAACCAGTTCTTTCATTCATTTAGACGCCGCAGCCATCTTTGCCGCGGCGTCTAAAGGGTTAAACAGCGCAGGCAGGCGGTGCCACCCCCCAGTGCTGTAAGCGCCGGGTGTTAGCTGCAATTAGCCGCAAACACCCGGCGGCTGTGTAACAGGGTCGCGCTGTGATCCTGTTACACATCTCCTTAACACCACGATGACGTACCCATATGTCAGGGTAGGTTAAGGGGTTAAAGGTGTGTTCCAGGACTGAGAAAAGTTTGTTTGTCCTATGGGGCATGATTACAAATAGGAAAAAAGAAACCTACTCGCCTCTGTGACACTCACGTCCAAACCCAGTGCTCAGCCCGTACATCCCGCTGCACATGACGTTGTGGCCTGTGATTGGCTGCCCATAACATGTGAACGATGGACGTTCACTGTGCAATGAGGATGTATGGGGAGGCCACCGGGACGGAACTGAAGCGTCATGGAGGTGAGTAGGTTTCTTTTTTCTTTTACTAATCATGCAACATAGGACAAACAAGCTTTTCTAAGCCCCGGACCACCCCTTTAACAAGCAATCAAGGGTTCCCATGTTTAAGTCCTCTAGAAGGACTAAAAGTAAAAAATAAAAGTGGAAAAAAGTTTTTTAAAATATTCAAAAAATATAACAAATATGACCCCTCTCCTTGTTTGTATATTTGTATATTTATCATATACAAAAATTAAACATGATTGGTGTTACCATGTTCATGAAAATCTGTTCTATTAAAATATGACCTTATTTTTCACGTTGGTAACTGCTATAGAACTGAATCCCTATGCCAGAATTACATTTTTTTTTTCTTGGTCAGCTCGCTTCCAAAATAAACTGTAGTTAAATTGACCAAAAAGTTGTATGCTACTACAAAAATGGAATTAATAAAAACTACAGCTCATCCCACAGGAAACCTGGCCTTAGACTGATCAATTGATGCAAAAATAAAAAAAAGTTATTGGTCTCAGAATATTGACAATACAAAGCATTTTGTTTTTTGTCTACTAAAAAAAGTTTTTATTTTTCTTAAAATAGGAAAGCAAATCAAAAAATATACAAATGTAGTTTTGCCAAAGTTCAATTGACCCACAGAATAAATGTAACATGTAATGTATACTGCAAAGTGAATTCCATGAGAATGAAAAAAAGCAAGGGTACAGTTGCATTTTTTTCCATTCCACCCTACAAATATTTTTTTTTCTTAGTACATTATATGGTTTATAAGCCCTGTGGCTAGATAATGTAAAATAACTTCACTGTATTTTTGAATACAGGGGTTTTTTTAATTAATTTTAATTTTAACTCAACCTTAGAATGTCGTGAACATCCGTTTTTCTGAATCGTCTCTGGGCCCATCAGAACGGACACAAATACGCATCTAATAATTAGCAGTGAGTTTATCAATGCCGGCAAAGACAGACACGAAGTGGCAATCACATGAGTGAATCGCGCCTGTCTGGTCCGTCTTGCAGATGCGATCCAAGAATTGCATGAGGGGGCGTAACTAAGTGGCCATCAGGTACTTCACAGAGCCTTTGATGGTAAGGATGACTTACCCCTGATGGCCACCAGGTGCTACCCAAGTGCAGTCCCCAGCAATGGCAGCTGACGCCAAGTGCCAACGCAGGCACAACATTGATGGAGGACCAAATCGGAAAACAAAGGGCCAGAAGATGTGCTGTGTACTGTAACAAGGCTAAATGGACGGGAATGCGTGACAGAGGCCAACACAGACTAAGAATACCGGACAAACAAGCTGCTGAACACACAGAACAGGGGCACAGACAGGAACAGAGACTAGACACAGAACTAGGGACAAGACTCAGAATATGGACTAGGACTATAGCAAGAACACAGGCTAGGAACCAGACAGACAGACAGGGACCGAACAGAACACAGACCACACAGTCAAGAGCCTAGGCAAATATCACAGGTACATACAGACTGGACAAGAACCATGCACAGCAGACATGCTAATCAAGGATAACGCCAAGGAGTGTGGGAGATACTGCTTAATAAAGCACCAGTGGAAGAGTATTACCTAAAGAAGCCACACCCAGCTGGGTGTGTATATCATAGAGATGCACAAAGCTGAAAAATGCACAATTTATTAGCAAAACACTAAAAAGAAAGGTGTTCAAGAAAGGACAATATGTAATCCACTTGTTATAACTGTGCCTCAGTGCAGTCCTCTGCTTAAAAATTATGGCAGAGACCAAAATAAACTTGTTCATGTGGTGTCAAGAGTGTGTGGCAGCAACCAGGTGAGGAGTACAGAACAAGTGTGCCTTGTCTGCAGTCAAACATGGTGGTGGGAGTGTCATGTTTTGGTGTTGCATAAGTGCTGCTGGATGTGGGGAGTTATAATTCTTCGAGGGAACTATGGTTGCCAACCTGTACTGTGACGTACTGAAGCAGAGCATGATTCCTTTTCTTTGGAAATGGGCCATGGGACAGTATTCCAACATTATAACGAGCCCAAACACATCTCCAAGACAACTGCCTTGCTAAAGAAAATGAGCATAAAAGTGCTGGACTGGTCAAGCATGCCTTCAAACCTAAACCATAGTGAGGAACTGTGGGGCATCCTCAAAGGGAAGGTGGAGGAGTGCAAGGTCTCTAACATCCACCAACGTGTTGTCATCATGGAAGGGTGGAAGGGGATTCCAGTGGCAACCTGTAAAGCTCTAATGAACTCCATGCCAAAGAGAATTAAGACAGTGTTGGAAATGGTGGCCACACAAAATATTGACACTTTGGGCACAATTTGTCCATTTTCACTTAGGGAGGTACATATTTTTGACCTGAAGGGGGCTGTGCACATAAGACATCCTAGAAATGGTGATTAGCCAAGACCCTGTTGCCAGTTCAATAGTTCTCTTTTCTTGGACCACTTTCAAGAAGAAATAAGCACTGCAAAATGGTAACACCCTCATTATAAAGTGTCAGGGTTGTATTCAGTGTTGGCACTAGGCTGCATAATACTATAGTAAGTGGGAGGGATGGGAGAAGGGGTACAGGCCATAGCTTACAGGTTCAATCTCCTGAAAGGGAGGAAAGAAGTATTGTCATATTTTTATTGGACTATGATGCATTCATTGGGCTTGTACTAATTTAAACTAGCATTGGATCTATTTCTTTAATAAAATGGTCAACGAAAGATGTTGTAGAGGAGTATTTATTTAACTAAAATTGTTTTTGTCTTTTTCGTGTTGCTTTGTTTTTTTGTCATTTTTTTATCATGGAGATGCCTCTCCATTACTATAACTAGGGCTTGGTATCACTCATGTCGCGGTACCCTCCGCTCCTTGGCCCGCGGGCCGCGGGCACACCCGTGGCCGCCCCCCGGGCGCCCACCAAGGTCGGGTGCTGCCGCTGGCCGCGGGACGAGCCGGGGGTCCGCGCCTGTCGGGGACTCACCTGACCTCGCTCTTGTGCCGTCCGCGGCCCTCTGCCGGCCGGGGGCGCGCGTGCCCGTGTCCTAAGGCCGCCCGGGCGCTCGTTTCGGGGATTTAAAGGGCCAGCGCCCCATAAAAATTGGCTAAATGCCAGGCGCCTTTCCCCTATTTAAAGGGTCACGTCCCACAATCACCCCTTGCTGGATCATGTTGCCTACGTTCCTTAGCTAAAGCGTTTCCTAAAGTTATTCTCGCCCTACCGTGTACCAGACCTCTTGCTACGTCTCTCGACTCCGAACCTCTGCTGCCTGCCCTGACCTTCTGCCTGTCCACGACCACGAACCATTGCCGCCTGCCCTGACCTTCTACCTGCCCACGACTACGATTCTCGGACTACGAATCTGTACCACGCTGCACCTCGGCCGCCATCGCAAGCAAGTCACGTCAAGGGGGACGACCTGGTAGCCTCACGCCGCAGCAAGTCCATCCCGCTTTGCGGCGGGCTCTGGTGAAAACCGGGGGCTACTTAGATTCTGTTCCCTGGGGTGGCTTAGCTATCACCCGCTTGCGTGGTCCAGTGGGTCCACCCCCCAAAGCCTTTTACAGTTAGATCCACCCATGGACCCCCCCAAGGTGCCCTTGCCAAGGTCAAAGCGGATCTCACGAACATTGTCGGCCAACAGTCCGCAGCAGAGGGCACAACAGGCAACAGCAATTGGGCCCAGCTGCCCGCCATGTTGCGCCAAATTTCCTGGCCTCCGGGCAGCAGCACAACCTGCCTCTTCACCAGTGGTCCATCTCCTTCGCCGGCCCGAGCTGGCAACTGTGGGTCCCGAAGCTTCGCCCTTCCTCTACCCTCCAAGTTTTGACGGGTGACTCGAAGCTCTGCAGAGGTTTTTATTACGCAGTGCTCCATGCACGCGGAGCTATGGGCCCGGTCAGTTTTCCCACTGAAAGGGCTAAGGTGGCTTTCCCGTGGTTGACCTGCTACCCGGGAAAAAGGCCTGTGCCTGGGCGCCCACCCCTTTGGCCCCGGGAAAACGACCCTGTGCCCGCAGAACTACAGGTTTTCCTCACTGAATTCCGCAGCGTTTTTCGAGGAGCCTGCGCGAGCATCTTCCGCGGAGACAGCGCTACTAAAACCTATGCCAAGGGACACCTCCGTGGGGGAAAAATGCGGTCCAGTTCCGCACCCTAGCCTCAAGAGCTGTCATGGAAACGATGCCGCTCTCTGCGCCGCGTTCAAGAAGGGTCTGTCAAGCAAATAAAAGACGCACTTGCGGCAAGAGACCTTCCTTCTTTCTTTTTGCGAACTTATCCATCTGGCTACCCCGCATTGACGTGCGGTTTTCACGGAGAGACACAGGAGCTCAGCCAAGAGCGTGGCTCGGCACAGCCTCGCCGTCTACCTCGCTTGGCCCCCCGTGTTCCAAAGGCCTCCACTGCCTCCCACCCCAGTTCGCTATAGAGGGAACCCATGCATGGGACCGGGCCCACTTGTCGAGGAGGAGCGGTCCCGCCGTCGGATGGAGAACCTTGTCTCTACGCGCCAGTCCGGACCATTTCCTTTAGGAGTTTGTCCGCAGCGTCCTCAGCGGCCCAGGAAACGCTCGCACCTAGGTGGCGAAAGGAGAGCCCGTCCCTAGGTGCTCACTTCTTCTTCTCCACACTGTTGTTGCCGGTACAAATAACGACGGATTCTGGACTATCATTCCGGGCCTCTCCCTTCCTGGACTCCGGCTCCGCCGGGAATTTTATTTAAACGCCTCCCTGTGTCACGCTATCGCTTGCCATAACCCGCCTGGAGAACCCCTTTGGTTATCTCATCCGTCAGTGGGGAAGCTTCTTCAATGACTCCATTCTGTTCATCACCCAGCCTGTGACCCTCCGTGTAGGGGTCCTCCACACGGAGAAGATCTCCTTTCATGTCCTGCCTCGCACGTCTTCGGCGATCCTGTTGGGCCTGCCCGGGCTGCAACGTCACGCCCCTGCACTATGATTGGAAGACAGGTGAAGTCCTGCGTTGGGGAAATGGAGTGCCAGGATCTCTGTTTGTGGCCCCCTCCCCCGGGTGTTCCATCGCTCCTTCCCAGTCGTCTATCAAGTCTCTGCAAGGTCTGCCAGCGGAGTACCAGGATTTTTGGAGATGTGTTCTCGGAGAAACAGGCTGAGAGGCTACCACCCCCATCGGCCATATGACTGCCCCAAATCGACCTCCTTCCCGGAACCATCCTCTCGGGGTAGGGTCTACCCTCTGTCTGTGTCCGAGACCCAGCCTTTGTCGGCCATATCCAGGAGAATTTGTCGAAGGGTTTTATACGCAAGTCTTCCCCGCCCGCCGTTTCTGGTTTCTTCTTCGTCCAGAAAAAAGACGGTTCACTTCGCCCGTTTATTGACTACAGAGGACTAAACAAGATCACGGTGAAGAACTGCTACCCTCCTACCCCCTGATCTCTGACTATTTGATCGCCTCCGTGGAGCCAAGGTCTTTACAAAATTAGACCTACGAGGAGCAAATAACCTCATCAAATACGCGAAGAGGAATTTAGTGGGAAAACGGCTTTCAACACACGGACAGGGCCCTTTTGAGTATCTCGTGATGCCGTTCGGGGCTATGCAATGCCCCACCGTATTTCAGGAGTTCGCAACGACGTGTTCGGGACTTTCTGTACACCTGCATCATTGTATAAATTGGACGACATCCTGATTTTTTCCCCCTGACATCCAGACCCATCGGGTACAAGTACGCCAGGTTCTGCGATGCCTGCGGGCAATCGACTGTAATGCCAAGCTGGAGAAGTGTCCGGTTCCACCAAGGCCAGCCTTCTTTCCTTGGGTTACATAGTTTTCCGATCGAGGTTTTGCAGAAAGGACCCAGCAAAACTCTCCGCGATCCAGCAGTGGCCACGACCTGTCGGTCTCCGGGCGATTCAACGTTTCCTAGGATTTTGCCAACACTACCGTCAGTTTTTATTCCCCCACTTCTCTTTCTCAGGTGGTCTCCCATTGTGGCTCTCACCCGTAAGAATGCTAACCCGAGATGCTGGCCTCCGTCGGCCGAAGAACATTCTCCAGTCTGAAGACAGTATTCCCCCTCACACCTATTTGGTCCGGCCTGAAACCAGAAAGACCCTTCAGCCTAGAGGTTTGGGAATGCCTCTTCCGTGGGAGCCGGGCTGTCCTGACCCCGAAGGGCCCCTAAAGGCAAGACCGTCACATGTGTTTTTTTTTTCAAAGACCTTCTCCTCGGCAGAACTAAATTACCCCCATTGGAGACCGGGAACTGTTGCCATAAAATTGGCCCTGGAAGAGTGGCGACATCTGTTGAGGGGAGCTCGGCACCCGTTTTGACGGTCTTCACAGACCAAAAAATCTCCAATACCTCCAGACAGCTCACGTTTGAACCCTCGCCAGGCCCGGTGGTCTCTGTTCTTCTCCCGCGCTTTGATTTCAAGACACACTTCCCGACCGGGCCGAGAAAAATATCAAGGCGGCGCCCCTCTCCCGTGCGTCTGACATCACCGGGGAGGAACCATGTCACAGCACATCATAAGTCCTGAACGGCTGATTCATGTTTGGGTCCTGTGGATCTCCGGAACGTTCCTCCGGGCAAACCTACGTGCGTCCCGCGCTCAGGAGGAGGATTCTGGGTTGGGGGAATAGCTTCTTCTTCTGCCGGTCCACCCCGGCGTACGGAAATCCTACGTCCCTCATCTCGTGACACTACTGTGGTCAACCCTGCTCCAAGACGTCAAAAAACTTCGTTCTTTCCTGCACCACAGTGTGCCCAAAACAAGGTCCCCTCGCCATAGGCCCGCTGGTCCCTTAGTCCCTTTTGCCAGTTCCAGAGTCTCCATGGACACACATAGGCATGGACTTTATCACGGACCCTTCCTCCTTCTTCGGGAAACTCGGTCATCTGGGTGGTCACTGCCGATTTTCTAAAATGTCCCACTTGTGCCGCTTTCCTGGTCTCCTTCTGCTCCCCAATTGGCAAGGATAACTTCTTCATCACATCTTTCGTCGCATGGTCTACCATCCCACATCGTCTCCGACCTGGCGTCCCAATTTGTCTCTAAATTCTGGGGTGCCCTGTGTTCCCGGTTTGCCAAAACAAGCTAGATTTCTCTTCTGCATATCATCCCCAACAAATGGGCAGTGGAGAGGGGTAAACCAGATCTTGGGGGAGTATCTATGGCACTTCGTGTCCGGACAACAGGACAACTGGTCCGAATTGCTGCCTTGGGCCGAGTTCTCATAAAATCATCCGGGACTCCGACCCAACTGGTTCGTTCTCCTTTTCCTGGGGGTCTATGGCCGTCACCCGCGCCCTTCCCCTCCCCCTGGCTTGCACCTCCGAGGTTGCCGCCGTTTGGGCAACCAGGTTCAGGTATCGGATCATTTGGCGAGAGACCCACAAGCCTTACTCAGGCTTCAGCCCGTATGAAGACCCATGCTGACAAGAGGAGAAGACCTTCCCCAAAGTTCCTCCCATGGGATAAAGTGTGTCTCTCTTCTAAAAAACATACGCCTCAAAATCCCCAGCTATAAATGGGTCCGCGCTTTCTGGGACCCTTCAGAATTCTGCGACAACTGAACCCGGTGTCCTATAAAACTCTGGCCTGCCTCCATCTCCGGGTTCCTAACGCTTTCATGTCCCCTCCTAAAGCCTCTGGTCCTGACCGAAATTTTCCCAGAGGAGCGCTGCTCCGTCTCCGGGGCTAGAATCCCCTGATGTCTTTGAAGTGAAGGACAGCTTAGAAATTAATATCGTAAGGGGTAACAGATTGTTACGTGTATAATGGAGGGGCTTCGGCCCAGAAGAGAGGTCCTGGGAACCGGAGTCCAATATCCTGAACCCAGACCTTATCAGTAAGTTCCCTCAGCCTAAAAAGAGGGGGAGACCTAAGGGGGGGGGTACTGACGCGACCCTCCGCTCCTCGTCCCGCGGGCCGCGGGCGGGACCCGTGGCCGCCCCCCCCGGGCGCCCTCCAGGGTCGGGTGCCGCCGCTGGCCGCGGGACAGCCGGGGGTCCGCGCCTGCCGGGGACTCACCTAACCTCGCTCCTGTTTCCGTCCGTGCCCTCTTTCCGGCCGAGGCGCGCGTGCCGTGTCCTAAGGCGCGCGCCTCTTCTCCCAAGATTTAAAAGGGCCAGCGCTCCGATAAATTGGCTAAATCCAGGCGCTTCCCCTAACTTAAGGTCACGTCCCACAATCACCCCTTGCTGGGTTTTATGTTTCCTCGTGCCTTAGCTAAAGCGTTTCCTAAAGGTATACTCCCCTACCGTGTACCAGACCTCCTTGCTACGTCTCTCCCACTCCGAACCTCTGCTTGCCTGCCCTGACCTTCTGCCTGTCCCACACCACGGGAAACCCTGCCCGGCCTGCCCTGACTTTTCTGCCTGCCCCACGACTACGATTCTCGGACCTACGACTCTGTACCAACGCTGCACCTCGGCCGCCACCGCAAGCAAGTCACGTCAGGGGACGACCTGGTAGCCTCACGCCGCAGCAAGTCCATCCCGCTTTGCGGCGGGCTCTGGTGAAAACCGGGGGCTACTTAGATTCCGTTCCCTGGCGTGGCTTAGCTATCATCGCTTGCGGTGGTCCAGTGGGTCCACCACCCAGCCGTTACAACTCAGCTGTATTTTTTTTCTTACCACAAGCCTACACTAACCCCTACTCCCTATAACCCACATACCTAGTACTGGGAAAAGCCAGGTTCCCATCAAAAGCATACCATAGAATGTCTGTTTCTGGGGCTGATATTTTTAGGATAGGAAGAGGCCAATACCCATTGACCTTCCCATCCTCATCATATTAGGCTGCAGCTGGTGGTTTTAATTAGGCTGGTTATGAAAAAAGGGGAGACATGATGTTTGATTGTTTTAATCATTTCCTTCTTTTTCATAGTTAGCCAAGGTAAAATCGGCAGCTGCATCCGATCCTATCCTATATTGGGCCCTTTCCATCCTAAAAACATACCAGCCTGCCATCATCCCAGAATTAAAGCATTATATTTGAGTTAGAAAGATGGACATAAATCAAGAGGAAGAGATCTAGAGAATGAAAGCCAAGGGACGAAAGCCATAAATCAGGTGAAAAATAGCCAACCAGAGAAAGAGAGACAGAATTCTATAGCCAGATAAAAGAGAACCAGAATGCTGTAAAGCCAGAGAAAAAGAACCAAAAAGCCTTGGAGAAAAAGGCCAAAAAGCCAGACAAATACAGTCAGAAAAAAAGAGAGCCAGAAAACCAGCGGAAGAGAAAGACAGAAAATAAATAATAAGCAAAGAAAAAGAGGGCCTTTGAAGCCTGTAAAAGCCACTTGGAAAGCCAGAGTAAGAAAGCTAAAAAGTTATAAAGCCATTAAGTCAGAGGAAAAGAGTTCTAAGGATATTAGAAAAAGGCAGCTATAAAGCAAGAAAAGAAAGGCAAAAAAAACAATAACAAGAGGAAGTCGCTATCATGCTTAGAGCAAGAGTGGAAGTTTTATTCTTAAGTAGACGACCAGTAACTGACAGTGGGCATTAGTTTATTAAATTGGAGCAATTGGGCACTGGATGGATTTAAGGTTGTGTTCACACGCTTTCTTTCACATGTATAATCTGTGTTATAATCCTGTGGAATCTCATTGATTTCTATGGTAAACTGTTCCATAGTGCACACTGATCTGTGAAGCAGAAAATAAAAATAAGTCATATTTCACTTTATGGATATAGTATTATTTTGGCTTTCATTTCAAGTAGCCTTTAACTTTAAGCAACTGTCTTTTTAGCCAGATATCAGGCGCAGCCCCGTTCACTACATTTTTAAATGTGCCACACCATTGTCAGGTGCATTACATAGCACCCGTGGCACTTTGTATTGCGCCCAATCTCAGGGGACGTGAGGGAGGCAGGACGCACTAGAACCATAGCGAACTTATAGATTTATAGCTTCGCTACGGCATTTCTAGGCGCTGTGACAGGGCAACTACAGATAGTTACCTATTTCTGCCACTAGGTGGAGTTATACCCGAGTTCTTTATGCAACATGCCATCAAGGATACCTGGCCTTGGTGGGATAAGAGCAAGCCGCATTTATTGTCAGCCTCACTAAGTGGTTGGCAATGGGGTAGTATAAGTGTGGCTTTTCAGCCGTTCCTGGGTCGGCTCTTATTGGGAGTAGACAATGTGTCGGGTGGGCGTCTGCTCCCCATGTTCCAGGCCAGGATTTGGAGAGGGCTCAGTTTTCCTATAAAAGGCTTGGGCCTTCAGGTACACAGGGGGTGTGGTTCGCTTCCTGGAAGTGGTGCCGCAGAGAGCTGAGGAGAGGCTCTTACCCCCGAGGCTTGAGGCCAGCAGGTGGCTGACCTCTGAAAGCCTAAAAAAGTGGAGACTAGTAAAACGGACTATGTCTGACTGGACATTAGGTCCAGACCCTGTGTAGAGAGGAAAGCTACATGTGTAGTGAGTGGCCAGACGGCCAGGGTTTTGTTTACCTGTTTTTTCTGTTACAACGTGTGCTTTGCTAAAGAAATAAAGCTGGTGGAGGCCAGACTGAAAGAAACCCGGTGTCCTGGTGCCCTGTGTGAAAGTGCCAACCGTTCTACCAAAAGACGGCGGTCCAAGAGCGGAATATCCCCTGGGACGACCCAAAATGGCGGCCGGAGGTATGTGAGTTGTCACAGCGCATTACAGCTGGAACAGCTATACCACTTTCAAAGTGGTATACCCTGAGCCAAAAATGTTGTCCTAGCGCTAGAATGCGCTTGATTTATGACCCGCTGTAGAGCAGGTTCAGAAATCAGGCGCATTCTAGGCAATTATTATGCACATGAAATTTGGCGTTAATACGTCAAATTTCATACATGCCGCCCTTACTTTGAAAATTCTATTTCTCCCTCTTTCGTGGTCTTTTGTGGTACCTAATTGGCACCAAAGTGGCACTAATCAAATATATGCCAATTGGGCACAGAATTCAGTGCTTTATTAGTGCTTATTTGCCATTTTTTCATATTACTTTCATGTCATATATGCTTGCCTTAGGTCAGGTCCTAGTTTATTGTTAGTAGGTGCCTGCTTATGGACATGTTTTTCAGGTAATGATAAAACTACCAACACTGTCCACAAGGGCAACAGTTTTATTGATTTTTTTAGGATAAAAATGTATGTCCTGGTAAAACTTAGTGGAAGTAAAACAAAACCACCAACTGCCATTACATAGCACAAAAAATGGGGTGGGGACAACAAAGGGAAATATGACAGATGACACCATGTAGCTGTGAGTGTACGTTTACCAATGCAGTAGCAATGTCAATGCAAAAAGCTAAAATAAATAGTACTCTCACAATGAAGCAGTTGTCTCCAATCACAGATGCTTGCCCCATTTGATATATTCATATTCACTTGCTGGATTCTTAACAAATATGCATTTGGGTGGCAGACATACACCCCTCACATTTTTTTTAAATATTGCATTATACCTTTTCATGGGACAACCCCTAAGATATGACACTTCCATACAATGTAAATTGTCATTATACAGCTGGTCTTACAGTGTAAATTTGGTGTTTCCTCAGAATAACTCGACACACAGTCAAATATGTCTAAACTGCTGGTAACAGAAATGAATACATCTTGAAGTGAAAATGAATAAAGTGTGCCCAATTTGCCATTTTCACGTGAAACTGAGTTGCAGCATGGTGGCCAAGACCATACAGTGGATTAATAAAATATGTCCCACTCAAAACATACCTCTTCATGGTCGACCAAAGAAGTTGAGTGCATGTCTTCTTAAGATAGGCACAAGTGCAGCTAGCATTGTTGCAGCGGTTAAATGGGTGAGGGTGAGCCTGTCAGTGCTCAGAATATATGTCGCACACTGCATCAAATTAAACTGTATGGCTGTTGTCCCAGAAGAAAGCCTTGCACACAGTTTGCTGAGAACAAGCAGACTAAAAACATGGATTACTGGAACCTACGGTCAAATGAGACCAAGCTGGTTCAGATGGTGTCAAGCATGTAGCCAAGTGAGGAGTATAAAGACTAGTGTTTTTTGCCTACAGTAAGGCACGGTGGTGGGAGTGGCATGTTTTGGGACTGCATGAGAGCTGTCAACTGTGGGGAGCTACAGTTCCAGGGCTGTTCCTAGGGGCGCCGAGGCTCTGCTCACCCGAGGGGGACGTCGCCTGCCTAGCCCGCCTGGAGGATCGCCCCTGACTCTGTGCGACTCTTTTATAACAGTCTCGCAGAACCAGCAGCTGCTGGTGCAGGGAGGAGGCGGGACAGAATGTTCCCGTCCTGACTCCTCCCCTGTATCAGCGTCGCAGGGGGGCGCATGGCTTTCACCACGCCCTTTGCGACGCTGGGTCTCCTCGGTCGGCAGCTCTGCCGCCAAGGAGATCCCTGATAGCTGCGTGTCAGTGTAAGCAGCTTGATGACGTCACGCTGCTTACACAGCTCAGCAGCTCCGGACCGGGACGCACGGACCGAGGTGAGTACTTTTTTGTTATTTTATAATTACTTGCAGGGACATCACTGGCTACAAGGGTGGCATCACTGGCTACAAGGGGGCATCACTGGCTATAGGGGCATCACTGGCTACAAGGGGGGCACACTGGCTACAGGGGCATGACTCGCTACAGGGGGCATCACTGGCTACAGGGGGGGCATCACTGGCTACAGGGGGCATCACTGGCTACAGGGGGCATCTTGGCTACAGGGGGGCATCACTGGCTACAGGGGGGCATCTACTGGTTACAGGGGACATCTACTGGCTACAAGAAGGCATCTACTGGCTACAAGGGGCATCACTGGCTACAAGGTGGGCATCACTGGCTACAGGGGGCATCACTGGATCACTGGCTACAAGGGGCATCATTGGCTACAGGGGGGCATCATTGGCTACAGGGGCGCATCCCTGGCTACAGGGGGGGGAATCTACTGGCTACAGGGGGACCTCCACTGGCTACAGAGGGGCATCACTGGCTACAGGGTCATCACTGGCTACATGGGACATCTACTGGCTACACGGGGGACAGTTACTGGCTACAATGGGGCATCTACTGGCTACAAGGGAGCATCTACTGGCTACAGGGGGCATCTACTGGCTACAAGGGGGCATCACTGGCTACAGGGGCATCACTGGCTACAAGAGGGCATCACCTGGCTACAGGGGGCATCACCTGGCAACAGAGGGGCATTACCTGGCTACGGAGGCATCACTGGCTACGGGGGCATCATTGGCTACAGGGGCATCATTGGCTACAGGGGGCATCAACTGGCTACAGGGGGCTACTACCTGGCTATAGGGGGCTACTACGTGGCTACAGGGGGCATATTACATGGCTACCATATGAGGTGCTATAGATGGGGAGTTTGTATATAGATAGGAATTGGTAGAGAAGTGCTGATAAAGTGAGGAGTCTAAGATGTTTGTTTTGTAAATTTTACAGTGAAGAGTCGGGAGTAGTCGTCATGGCGTCTGGGACAGATGGAGAAGAAGAAGAAGAGAAAGAGACCAACTCTTCAGAGACGTCTCCTGTGAGTCACTAGATATAACTTTACTGTAATCATTTATATGTCTGCAGAGCCTGTGTTCAGCGGGTATCCACCACTATATGGTCACTGTACGCCGGTAATATTGGTTGTAGTATGATGGTTTGCATTCAGTAATGATCAGTTTGTATTATTCAGTCACTATATGGTGGTGATATGAGTTCATGGTGTGGTGGTATTATTCGGTCACTGTGTGCTGGTGATATGTGGTCTTAGTGGTCTTGGGATTCTGGTTGGTGTAGCAGTGTTATTTGGTAACTGTATGACTATTATTTAGTAGTTTTATATGTAGCAGATTGTGGTAAAGCTTTTTGTATATTTTGGCTTTGGTTTATGGTGATGCACTGTGGCGCCATATGTCACCTCGCCCTGAGTGAAACTTAACCTAGGAACGGCCCTGTACAGTTCATTGAGAAAACCATGAATGCCAACATGTACTGTGACATACTAAAGCAAAGCATGACCCCTACCTTTGGAAACTGGGCCGTAGAAAACTAGGCTGCAACAGTTCTTGGGCTGAAAGCACATCGGAATTCTGTAAGAATGGGGCTGTGCCAGTTATCTGGTGTCAAAAAACTGTAGCAGAACAGTTCTATAGATGTATGAACAGTCGCATTCCAAACTTGTGGTGTGTCATACCACATTCTTAGATGTGGACACATTTATGATTCTCTGACACCAAACCTAGGCGCAGAACAGTTAGAACAGCCCGACCAGGTTATAGGTGGTGCCTGAGCCAGAGTACAATGCGCCTGTATGTGTGACTCGCAGTAGAACATACATTCATACATTCTGGCACATTGTATACTACCTCAAAGTGATTAAGAAGTGACTTGATGCGCCTAGCTCATACATGTCGCTCTAAATTCAGAAAATCCCTACAAATAGCCCTTGATTGTGAATAGACAAATAACTGGGTCGTTTGTACTTTGGGAGGGGATCAAACAGAACAAAGGGCAAAAGCAATTAATTACAACCTAAATAGCAAGAATGTCTTAGAGGAGGGAGTTTAGTGATAAACTAGGTCTACTGAAATCTCAGACCATAGACTAAAAAGTGATAGAGGGATGGATAGAAAGTGCTTAAATGGGTTTTGCCATGATAGACAATGATAGCATATCGATAGGATATGCATCATTGTCTGAACGCATTGCTTGGCTGTATTTGGAACTCCCATAGAACAGAATGGAGAGTGAGTGAGCAAACATGGCCAGCTCTCCAGTCGGTGCTCTGCCATCTTTTCCATTCATGGCAGAACTCCTTTAAATCTCCATCTCGACATTTTTAGCACACAGGATGTTTTATAAATGTCCTATGGATGCAGCGCCCACTTCTGGCACTACGTCTCTACCGGGAACAGGGCTCCCTCTATGCCTTGTTCTGCTTTGTGCCAAGGGAGCAGTGAATGGAGAGGTGGCTGCTTATACTCAACTTCCTCACTTTTGTGCAAGTATACTTGGCTGTACTTGCAACTTCCATTGAAATGAATGGAGTAAGATGCACAGCCATCTTTCTGTTTGCTGTGGTGAGGTACAAAGCGGGATCACTGTGATCCCTGTTCTTGAGATAGGTGCCAGTAGCACTGGTGGGAATACCTCTTTAAAAACAAGATTCTAATGCATCATATCTTTTACATCAAGTCTCAGCTTGCCAGCCATCTGATGAACAGGGGGGCCCCATCTTTTGTCCTGCTTCTTGCCATGGCCGCAGCCAATGGCAATCTCCAATAGCAGTTTCAAGTGACCTTATCCTGGCACATGTAAAGAGCAGTACAGGACATGTAGAACCGAACTGTACTATAGAGAGACGTTACTAGATCGCCAGTCACTGCATGCGCTTCACTAATACAAAGGCTTTAAAAGTCAAATGTTTATGATAATTAGTTATATCTTCCGCTCAATCACATGTGACACAGATTATCAGTATCCAGGGCATTGTATGTTTAGACCACATTCAACATACAATGTCCCTGGAAAAAACTTTGTATGTTGAAAATATTTTATCCTGAGGCCATTGATGGAGCAATGTATTCAGTGTTTCTCTGTCTCTTGCCATCTGTAGAGTGCTGCTGGTTTGTTTCTGTGTGTTTGCATTTGTGTTGCAGCCATAACAGCGTGCACCTGCACCCTTTATTTCCCTTTTTTGGAGGTCCTAACCATTTTTGTGTAGTTCGAATGGTATCCCGAGGATATGCAACAAATCTCTGAGATGGGAATATCCTTGTAAGTGTATATATTATAAGGTACTCCTGACATACAGTACATCTTATGTAGGCAGAGCTTTATTAGCCTGACATGGTACATGCTGGTATACCTTATTTTATCTGTAATACAAAAGGTAGGCTGCTCTGCTGTTTCATAAAACTGATTCACACAGAAAGTACACCCCACAGTATATGCCTTATTTTTAGTTTCAATGAAAGTAAATGACAAATGCAGGTAAGTGTATAAATTAATAGTTATATAAACCCAGGGATTATGTTCAGCCGTGTTTATTAAAAGTGCAGGTGTAATGGTTGACACATAGACATGGCAAAGTAATGAAGTACAGGAATATTATTCTCACTGTTACCAGTAGAGTGAATTACAATCTGAAAGTAAGAAACTGAGCAACAAATATTCATGTTCATGGTAATTTCCTTACAGTAACTATTACTCATATAAGAATAAAAGACACTGGAAAACAGATTAATGTTTTGGCATTTTCTAACCTTTATACACATTTGGAGTAGACGATGACCAAGGACTGAGAAGCTGTCATAATCAAGGATCACTTTACTTAACCTTTTGTTCGTAGTTTCAGTAATTACCAAAGATTGATTTTAAGTTCATTTGTGGACATTTGCCTGATATACAAGGACTTTAATGGAGAGGGATGCCAATACCTATCTAATTTACAATTGAATAAATAGTGTGTTTTGCCATCCTGTTTTTTCAACCACAAGGTAAATGTTAATAATTTATAGGACCACTGGTTAATCATTTCCATTTGGCTCCAAAAAAACCCCAAAAAAAGGGCCCCGGGGTTTGTCATTTTTCCCCAGGCTTCTACAGGTCCTCCCCAAAATCTGCACCCCTGAAGGGGGTCACATTGATTTGCTTCCCTCCTCGCCCACCCTTAAATGACCCCGGCCTTTTGCAAAGGGGATAAGGTAAGACATAATTACTTTGTGGTGATAAAAAATACGGCAAACTATTTTATTTTTTCTTTTCTGTGTTGGGGGTTTCTTTTGGGCTTAAAACCCAATTGGACTAAAAATTTACAGCTTTGACTTTTTTTTGCCCCTTTTTTTTATTTTTAAACATGTTTGTGAAAACCCAAAAAAAAGGGTTTCCCCAATTTGTCTAAAAATTAAACCCCTAATTTCAGATTTGATGGCATAGTAACCCACAGAAAGTATTCCATAAGAATTGTCCGGGAAAAATGGTCTTTATGGAGAAAATTTTTTTAAACGTATGTAGAGAAAAAATTTTTTTTTAAACTTAAAACCCAAGTTTCGGGGGCTTTTTATTTTTTACAAAGTCCGGGATATCAAAAGTTGTTTTTGTAAGGAAATTCAAAAAAGGGTTTTTTAACAACTTTTGTGGGTCCTGGGCAAAAAGTCCCAAAGGGGCCCCTCCCCAAAATTTCTGATTTCCCCCTTTCCCTTTTTCTTTTTGGGGCCACATTTTATGAAAACTTATTGGGCCCCAAAAACCCCTTTTTTTGGGCCCAATAGAAAATTTTTGGGGCAAAAAAGTGAGTTTTTAGACCTTTAGTTTTCATAATTGTGGCCCCTGGGTCTCTCATCACCCCCCAGTGTCAGAATGCTCCATTGATGTCTTGTAGGTTTCAGGCTTAAAACAGCATGCGGCCTAAAAGACTTTTTGGGGCGGGAAAATGGGGTTTGGATGGTTTCCCTCCTTTAAAATTTTTTTTTAACTGTGCGGGCCTTTGGGGAGGCAAACTGCCCGTAAAGCATTTGAAAAACCCGGGGAATTTCCCGGATTGAAATCCAGTTTCCAACTACCAGTGCCTCAATGCATGCAGGGCCCCTGGGCTACTGCCTAGTGTGCCCAATGGATAAGACAGCCCTGCTGACTGTACAGTAGACTGGTCTATAGTGTGTTAAACTGGAAAAAAACTGTTAAACCCGAACTTTATGAACCCAAAAGAAAAAAATTTAGGCTGGGGGGCTGCCCCCAGGAAGTAGGGGAAAAACCCTTAGTGGGCCCCTGAGAATAGCAGACCTGGAGCTGCTTTTCAGGGAGAAAGGCAAAGAAAATTAGGCAGAAAGCAAGAGTCATGTGCAGTATGTCTAGCAATGTACAGTAGCTGTAGAATGGGCCCCCAAAAATCCAAAACACTTTGAGGGTTTCCCCGGGAACCCCATCAGCACGGAAAAAAGGGTTCTATAGGGAATAGCCCTTTTAGTCTTTGGGTATATCCATAAATTTTCGCAGATTTTTTATGGGATGGGTTCCCTTTCACCTTAATTTTTGTTTAAATCCTTCCCCATGCTGCAAAAACAAACCCTTTTATTTACAAAAAAACGCCGTAAAATGAACAAGTTATAAAAAGGAACTTGCAAGGGAACTTTTTATGCCCGAAAGTTCATCAACAAGAGGCTAATATGGTATGATGCACTGATGTTACAGTCATATAAGTAGGTATTACATGTCAAACTTTATTAGGAAAAAAAAAATGGAGAAATTCCCAAAAAAAAATAAAGGTTTTTTTTAGTTTATTTTATTTATTTTTACTACCTATTCAGTAAAATCAAAAATATTATAAACATTTTAAATTTGTGAAATTTAAAAGATGTTGTTTTTTTTGAATTTTATAAAAGAAACCTGAATAAAAAAATAATAAGTATTATTTGCCAAAACCCAAACCCCAAAGGGGCGACATTTACAGAAAAAAGGGGGGTTCTTTCCAGTTTTTTAAAGGGGCATTAAAAAATGGGATTTTTGGCCTGAATTTAAATAAACCCGCCAAAAATTCCCGGCGGTGGGATTTCCTTTTTAAAAGGGATAAAAAAATGCGCCTTATTTAGGCGTATACCAAAAAAAGGCGCATAGCATATCCTTGCTACTTTAGTCACATTCAAAAGTGTCAAATGCGCCTAGTTTTGGTGTAAGGTACTTCATTTATATAGAGAATACGGTGTCAAGTTTTTAAGTGCAATATACACCAAAAAAGTGGTGCAGCCCTAATGGAACATGTCCCCCTAAATTATTATAAAACTTCACATTATATATATGTTCTGTGTATAAAAACATGTCCAGATGAACATACATAATTATTCAATTGCTATCATTCCTTCGTCTACAGATCATCATCCCCGACTCCTTAGTGAGGTTTATAATGCAGCAGGCGAAACCACCTTTAAGCACTTGTACGTATCATTGACTATCTTGTTCTTCCACAGTTCTCTGTATTTATACCTTGACATAAGTTCTTCACTGCAATATGTGCAAAAAAAAGTAACCAACCATTCGGAGTAAGGATAAGGATCAATGCTGGAGTCACGACAGATCTGTGACAAAATTAGAGTTCAAAGTCTGTTTTACTTGCAAAAGTGGGTGCCATTAATATGATGTTTTGGGGCTACATTGCCGGTATCCATCAGTAAGACTTGAAAAAGTGCAGTCTACCACAATGTTAAGTCTAGCAAATAAAATGTGTATGAATGTGATATAAAGCAAGCAAAGTCCAAAAGAGACTAATACATGTTTTCTCTATAGCAGGGGTGTCAAACTGCGGCCCTCCAGCTGTTGGGAAAATACAACTCCCATCATGCCCACTGTTATAGATTATATAAATGCATCATGGGAGTTGTAGTTTCCCAGCAGCTGGAGGGCCACAGTTGACACGTGTGCTCTATAGCATCTTATGTCATTACCACAATGTATGTCACAATACCTTCTTCAAGGTACCTGGATTAATATCAGTGAAGTAGCAGTACAATGTAATGTCAATAGAGCCCACATCTGACTGTCACCATCCACGACCATCCATCTGACTTTAGCTAGCAAAGCTAAAAAAGTGGCCAATAAGTGCCAACAGTTTATCCAGGTCTGATTTGGTTAAGGAGGACATGTCATCTCTTCTGACTTTAGTCTGCTTTAGTAAATAATTGCATTGCTAGTCAAATAACTGGAGCATATTTTCTTATAACGCTGCATTGTGCTGTTCCTCTTTTGTTTGTCCTAGAAATTTAGGAATAAATTGACAGCCCCTTTTCATAGCGGTGTGTCGCTGCACAATTAGGCAGTATCCGACTGTGTGGGATAAACCTCATAGGCAAGGGAAAAAATAACACCTAGCCTGGCTCAGAATGAGAATGGGCCCTCTTATAGGTTTTTTCTGGGAAAAAGGCAAAGAAAGAGGCAGAGGGCAAGAGTCATGTGTAGCATGTGAAGTCACATACAGTAGCTGTAGGGTTGGCCACAAGAAACAACTCCACTGGTTGGCCTTAGGAATCAGCTTTAGTGGTGGGCCCCAACAATCAACTCTACTGGTGGGCTCCAAAAATCAACTCCACTAGTGTCCCCAACACTTAACTTCACTGGTGGACTAGAAGAATAAACTCTAGTGGTGGGTCCCAAGAAACAACTCCAATGGTGGTCCCTAGGAATAAAGTCCAAAGGTGGGTCCCAACAATCAATTCCATTGGTGCATCTCAGACACCCCGGACTGACACTGCATCTAGCTGTAAATTAATTAAATTGATGGGGAATACAATTGTCTAGTCACATAGGCATGTTAGGGGGATCTCTTTAATCAGATGCACCTACCACTATGTAGCCTGTAGAACTGGACAGAAATAACAAGGGGGACATTGTTGCACATAATCTAATTTACCAGTTACTTTCTCTTGGCTGTATAACAACCTATCACCATTTCACCATTTTTCTGCACCAGTAATTATAAGCCAGGGAACCAATAAGTCATTTACCTGCAATCTAGTAAAAGGTAGGAACTACTATTTAGATTTTTGTAAGGTGGTCCAGACAGTGTCGGACTGGAGTGCCTAGTGCCTATCAGTGGAATTTCATTCTGAGGGCCAGTGTAGTTGATTCTTGAGTCTCGCCCTACAGCCACTATACATGTCTCTTATGCTCTGCCTTTTGCAACTTTATCTCTGCCCTCCTGCTTTTTCCAAGGATTTATAGGCAATTTAAAAAAAACTTTAGGTCTGCGTTTCTCAGGGGCACACCTGCGGTTTCCAGTGTTACCCTGCGGACCAGTCCAAGCCTGGATTCTGGACCCTTTTGCTTATAGTGGCGCAGTGCAATATGGTGAGCCAGGTAATAATGATATAAGCATAATGCATTTTAATATAAATATGTACTCTTCTAGGTGTTATACCGTAGATGCATTTTTGACAATCACAATGTTAAGAATAAAGATGCATTAAGAGGTAAAGCATTTATGTGCTGCCATAATGATTCTTTAATCACATACTGTTATTTTACAGACTAATGGTTATACTCACTCAGAACTTCCAGGAATGTTCACTTGAAAAGCAAGAAAAAGCAGCAGATGATTTTATCGCCATTGCTAAACATTGTGTTGATCATGCAGATGAAGAAGACTGCAAGAAACCAATGGTATGAACGTCTGCTGCAGATAATACCAGAGCACGGGTTTTACACTGACAGGCATCATTCAGAGTCATGTGTGAAGCCAAAGATTTTCATCCATCAAACAAACTGGTGATGAATGTCCAATTTCTTTATGTATCCAATAATTAGTAACAATGCCCGTATCCCAGGGAGGTGGACCTCTTTTTCCTATCAAAGACCAACGTATTCCTTTGGCTACATTATTTCAGCCCTAACTACATTTACCATTGTAGAAAAGAGATGTCAGAATTCTTTTCTTCTGTGCGTTTCACAGATTGCTCTTTTCCACGATAAAGTTTGTCAATATCCAGAATTTGAGAAACGTTATGACTGGAAGGGAGAGTGTTGTCCCAAGGCAGAGCCGGAAAGAGAGCAGTGCTTCCATAAGCACAGAAATATTGACGTGCAGCCATATCAGAGACCAGATGCTGAAGAAATCTGTAAAGAACATGCAGAGCATCCCCATAAAGTTTTCCACCAGTAAGTGCTTGCATATATTTTCTCTTTTTCTTCTTTTTTATGTTTTTATATTCAGTGTTCATTTTTTGTTTTTGCAGTTTAAAAAAGCACAACAAATGCAGATATGACATATTCTATTTTTTTTCACTTATTTTGTTTTTTTGTGCATTTTTTTTAAATTCACTATATTTATTGGTGCTTGATATAACCAGACCCTTTTACGTTATTTTTCCTTTTCCTCTCAACGATTTTTTTGTGTATCTTTTTGTTTTGTATACATATTGGTGCAGTGCTTGATATAACCATATCCAGTTATAGAATATTTTTTTCTTTATTTTTCCTTATTATCAAGTTTTTGGGGGGATTTTTTTATTTAGTATACCTGTTGGTGCAGTGTTTGATACAACCATATGCAGATACAATATATGTTTATTATTTTTCTTCTTTACTGTATCTTTTATGTGTAATTTTTTCTTATTTATTTATTTATTTAACCATATCCAGCAATAAATAAAAATTTTGGTTTCAACAAGTCATTATAACATGCTTGATGATGGCAGACCTGACTTGTGCTATGTGTGCAGAGGTGTAGCTGAAGTGCCTTTTTACAATGAAATTACATTTAGAAACCCTCCCCCAAAACATAGCTAAACCATGCAGGTATGTTTGCGGGCAGATAAACGCTTCTTTAAATATTTTTACATCACAACCCGTTAAAAAAGAACCTATCAGGTGGTTTGTGCTAGCCTATCTGAGAGAAGGGGTTCAAATAGGGGGGGAAATGAGCTCTGTGATAATAGGGTTTATGAAAAAGGAAAAAGAAGCTGAGCTCTGTGATAATAGGGTTTTTATGATAAGGAGAGAAGCTAGCTCTGTGATATAAAGGGGGGTTTATGAAAAGGGAGAGAACTGAGCTCTTGAATAAAAGGGTTTTATATGAAGAGGGGAGAGGACTGAGCTCTTTTATAAAGGGGTTATATGATAGAGGAGAAAAGCTAGCTCTGTGAATATGGGGTTTTTATATGGGATAAAGGAGAGAAAGCTAGCTCTGTTTGATATATAGGGTTTTATAAAAAAAGGAGAGAAGCTGAGCTCTGTGATATTTTTAAATTATATGAATTTGGGGAGGGGGAGAAGCGTGCCGTTATGTAGGGTTATATACAAAAATGCAAATGTGTGTCTGTTTTTCTTTCTTAAGCCTTAAAGACAAAAACGGAAGATGGGGAGGGACAAAAAAGGCACACAAATATAGTGTAATAAGTCAATTCACGTGGTGGAATCTTCAATAAAATTGCTCACCTGAGCTGGTTGCACATCAGATGGTACAACACATTGAAATCACTTGTTGATATAATACCGACTTCAGCTGCTAGTGCCTCCTTCAGTTCACTCGAGCTCCTCCAAAAAGGAGTAAGGGGGAAAAATATACCATACAAAATTCCGGTATAACCGTTCCAAATGGAAAAAGGTACTTAAAGGCAAAGAGATCCAATTTTTTTCAATAAAGAAAATCCTTTTTTATATAAAATTAAAAAAAACAAATATAAAACGGCCCTAGTTTTCACACGCCTCCCGCGTGCTTCATCAGGAGAAAGTGTATTGCTTCACTCTATAAATACCCTTAAAAGACCCCCCTTTTTTTTAAAATAAAAAATTATTAAAAAATTTTTAAAAAAATTTTATTTTAAAAAATAGTTTAACTCTTCCCCCTTTTTTTCTAACGTCCACACTGCCCCAGCCTCCTCCCTGGGGGAAACCGAGTCAAGATACAAAAGGGCGCTTCCCCCCTTACTATCCCCCCCACAACCCATGGTAGTAAGGGGGAAATCCCGTTCCTTTACCTGCGACTTTCCCGGGAATTTAGCACGCGAATGTGGTTTTAGGGATGGGTATAAGGGCAAGCGCCCTTCCTGTTTCTGACATGACTATGGACATGCATAAAATTTTTAGAAAGGTTTGTATAAATTGTGGGAGGGTTTGATTTGTGGAAAATGGGAGGTCTTTTAAGGACTATTTATAGAGTGAAAGCAATGCACATGCTTACTCCTGATGAAGCACGCGCGGAGGCGTGTGAAACACGTAGAGGCCTGTTTTATATTTGTTTTTTTAACGTTTATATAAAAAGGATTATCTTATTGAATAGAGAAATCCATAAATTGGATCTCTTTAGAGCTAGAAGTACCTCTTCATTTGGAACTGGTTATACCAGGAATTTTAGTATGGTTATGTAGGGTTATATGATAAAGAACTAGAAGCTGAGCTCTGTGATATATAGGGTTATATGATAGAGGTAGAGGGGTGAGCTCGGAAAAAAGGGTTATATGATGAGGGAGGGAGCAGTTATCTTCTCTTCATTAACCCTTACATCACAGAACTCATTCTCTCCCTATCATATAGCCCTATATATCCAACCCCGAAAAACCCTTTCCAAAAGCTTCTCCCTCTACATATAACCCTATTTACAAAAAAAGATGACATCATGAGGAAAAAAAATTTTGGGGCAATACTGAAGCAAATCTCAAAAATCAGTCAGGAAATGGAAATGGGGCTTCCCAAAAGGGCAATGACCCCGGCACCCAAACTGGTTACAAAGGATAAAAAAGTCAATTTTTGGGGGAGGCCATCACAAAGCCTGATCTCAACCCTATTAAAAATTTTTTGGGCAAAGCTGAAAAGGCAGGTGCGAGCAGGCGACCTCAAACATGGTCTTTTACCCAGTTCTGTCAGGAGGAATGTGCCAGAATTCCTCCCAATTATTGTGAAAAGCTTGGGGAAAGGATTGAAAACCTTTGACCCAAGTTATACTTTAAAAAGCAATGTACCAAATAAAATTAAAATGTATGCAAATTTGGGGATCTGCAAAAAGAAATACAAATCCCTTAAAAAAATTCTCTCTCTTTCATTATTCTGGCATTTGGAAATAAAAATAATTTTGGTTCCAAATTTTGACCTAAAATGGGGAAAGGTTTAATCTGATTTCATGTGGGATGGAAAAAAACATGTATATGTTTTTTTATATAGTGTATGTAAATTTTGGGTTTAAAAAGTTATTTGCCCCCAGGTTCTTTATTTAACCCCCTACGGTTTCCCTCTATATGGTCTCCCCCAAAAAGTAGCTCAAATTTAACCCTCTTTATGCAGTGTTATAGTGCTCCTCAGGCAGCTGTATATAGTCCCCTAGTTAGGTAGCTGTAAATAGTGCTCCTGGGTCCCTCTATAGAATGAAAAAAAGAAAAAATAATATCAGCTATCTTTTCCCCCCTGCCGGGCCCCTTTCCCCAATTCTGCCGCCCCTGACGGCGTGACGTATCATGCCGTCAGGGGGGGATGCTCCTTAGGGGTAAATGGTTTGGCCTAGGGAGGCAGTGGTAGATCAAGTCCTTTTAAGGCCACTGCGCCGTTTTACTGCGCCCCTCGGTGGGGCGTAGTGTTCAACTATATGTGCCCCAAGGACACCATATAGTTGAGCGGGCCAGTGGTTTTTTCCCGGCCAGGCCAGGTTGGGGGTCCAGCTGTGTTACTGGGGCTTAGCCCCAATAAAACCTCTTAGCGAGCCCTGGTAAAGATTTTATTCATTGTACAGTAATAATTTGTAAAATTTTTACCTTGTTTTTAAATTTCCCTTGTAATTTGAAAAATTCTATTTGCAGTCAGGAGCAAAAAAAAAAAAATCTTTTTTACATGTAAAAATCTGTTTTAAATTATGGCCGTAATATTAAAGGGGGACAGCAAGCAGAGATTTTGAAACAGATGAGTATGATGTACCTAGAAAGTTATTAGAAAGGTTAATAATTTTCAGTGTAAAATTTGTACAACAGGGAAACCTATTTTTGTGTAAAATCACTTTTCCCCACTAAGATAACTGTAGGTTTTTACATTTCGCTTCATTTATGATTTTGCTTGGGGGACACCCCAGATCTCTACCCCCAGCTTTTTGGCCCTGGGGGACAATATGACCGTATGTAAATGAATGTGTACAATAAAAGTGAAGCAAAACAGGATGTCTGTTTCCTACAAAAGGTGTGCTTGCAGTTTTTTCAGTAAAATAACATTCAAATATGTTATGAATACTGTGCTTATATTTTATTGTCCTTGTACCCCTCATTTTTGCTGTTTTTTTCACAGCAGATGTTTGCTTTATCAAACTAGATCATTTGTGGTAGTTTGAGCTTTGAAATCTTTTTAAAATTTAAAAGTTCGCAATTCTACCATGTGGTGGTGGTAGGGGGTGTTTCAGTTTGGGGCATTATTTGTATCGATCCCATAAAAGAATTAGGAATGTAGACAGGATCTCTGGGTTTCAGTTTTTGTCACAAGGCTACAGCATTTTGTTCCTGAAGGGCATTGGAGCACATGGAGGGTGGCTGAGAGGTGCGCCTGGAGCTCCAAACCCAAAAGCCCCCCCTTTTCCCCCTTGTCTGGTCCCTGGCTCCCCCCCACCCCTGAAAAAGATGGCTCTTTTTTCCAGGAAAAGGGGAAAAGGGCGGCCCTTCTGTTCGGGCTTGCCCATCTACCTTTCTCTGCTACTTGTCAAGCTCCCCCGGGCCAAATTGTTGTAGCCCCTGCTACCCTTTGATTTTTTGACTCGTGTGTGGTAAATAAAAAACAAGAGCAATGTGCTGCGGTCCCTTAAAAGCCCAATGAACGGTTTATAATAATGAGGGGTTTGGGTATGCCCATATGGCATGGTTTCCAGACGTTTTTTTCAGGCGGTTTTTGGATTTGAAAACCATCTGAAAAGTTACTGTAAACCCCCCCCTAGATTTTCAATTGAAATTGAGTGGGATTTTCAAATGGTCAGATTTTACCCAAAAATGTTTTAAAAAAAAACTTGAACATTTTTCTCCCCCTGCCTGGTTTTACGCGGAAATTTATTTCATTTTTTTAGGAGGACGACTGAATCTGAAAATTGCGGACATCTCCATATTAGTTAAAAAAAACTATAAAATACCAGCCAGGTTCATTAATCAGAATCTGACCAGTATTTTGTCAGTGCCGTGTGGCCATACCCTATATATACCCTATATAGGCCATACCCTATAATATTTAAAAATTATTTTTATTTTTTTAAAAATTAATTATATATTTTTATTTTAAAATATATAAAAAAAAAAAAATTTTATTTTTTATATATAATTAAAAAATTATTTTAATTTAAAATTTTAAAATTTTTTAAATTTAAAAAAACTTTTTGTGATCTGTGGATACTGTCTAGTGAACCCATGATTTTGCTGCAGGAGCTCAGCGGTAATATGGAGCTGGGCCTAAACTGGGGGAAAAACTAAAATCCCGCAATTAACCATATTTTATAGCTGTGAAATGTGACCATGGCATCTAAACTTTTTGACAGTACAAGATCATTGGGCAAAACGAATGGGGTTACTATGGTCCCTTTTTGTCTACTTATTAGGTTGCTAGTACCCCCCAAAGGTTCCCTATAAGAACATTGGGGAAATTTAATTTCCCTTGGGGACTGTGTTGAAAAAAATAAAACAGCTATTACTCTCAGAATGAGGCATCATAAAACTTAACCAAAGCACTAATATGTAAAAACTTAGTACTATCACACTCATACCTGTAGAATACTATGTTTACCACATGGCAAATGGTAATTAAAGGGGTATTCTCAGAATGCAGCTTCATGGAGTCACAGCCAGTTTCAGACTCACACTTCCTGGTTAGGCTGTGGACGGCTCTATAGTAGTAAATGGTATATCAACACTGCTATTCCTAGCAGTGATGACAGTAGAAGATGTGAAATCTGTAATACACAAGACTACAGAGCTCTAAGGAGTGAAAACATGTTCTTATCTTAAACAAATAAACCTCCTAGAGATTACACACGGCAGGGAGTGATATAACCATGGATGAAAAGCAGCTTCCAGCTAAGAGAGAGGAGAGAGAGATGGTCGCTAACCAAGAAAAACTTGTGTGCAGTCATGTATTTGATAATAGTCTTCATTTACCGTTCCCTACAGGTTGAAAGCTAATAATTCTAGTGAGAAAACTCCTTTACAGCAAATCAAATAATGATGGACAAATAAAAAGTTATGGCTCTTTGAATATGAAGTATGAAAAAACGATTACAATTATTTGGTCATTACAGCCTGAGTCACCTAGTTATGAAGGGCTTAAAGTGCACCTGACTCTGTAATATACGCGTTTACATTTTCTCATTAACTTTTTTTACAGTTCTCTGAAGCCAAAAAAACCACAGATTATATTAAACGAAAGCAGACACATGCTTGCCATATTCTGTCAACATTCCCAGAAAGAGTGCACAGGGTTGTAAGTACCCTTTAAAAAAAAAGCTTTTTAATGTATTCCAGTGACTGCTGAATAGCTGGACGCAGGGCGAGTGAGTGCCCGAGCGCTGAGTACTCTGTAAGATCCTTTAGGTAATTGCCCAGTTTGCTAACTACTAAAACCGGTCCTGTTTGTGCTTATTTAGCACATGTTAACATGACGTATTTTTCCATCAGAAAAATGCTGCACAAAATACGCAACAGAAATCCGAAGCGTGACCTTAGCTTTCTATTGTGGATTTAGCCATGGCCAAGCTGCCTGGCACAGACTTCATGCTCATCCCATGTCAAAGAACTTGCATGTCACTACTTTTTTTTAAAAAAATGATATTAAAAACTGCATTGGAAAAAAACGTATGTGAATACAGTGAGAAAAATTTTTGAAAAGAATGAGACACCAAATCCATGCAGTCGGAATGAGTGTAAATTAAAAAAAAAAAGATATGTGAACATGGCCTTATTTCTTGCTGTTTGAAGTGAAGCAGCGTCTGTCATCATGTCAAGCAGTACCTTTGTAGCAGACATTATATTAGGTGTGGATCAATACATGTGCTACTTGGCAACTACAGAGGATTTTATCAAAAAGCCACTATTACCAGGTCCAGTTCATCAAACAACACTTTATTTCTTAGAGGAATAAAAAAAATCCATGTAATGTGGGCAAAATATGCTTCTTATATTGCATAGAAATGATAGTGTCTGTGTCACTAGTCTATGTACAGTGAAACTGCAACTTCCTTCTTCTTTAGCTACTAAGGGAGACAGGTATGATCGGGTTTTTCACCCTTTTCTGGCATAAAATGCGCCTAAGGCCGCTAAGTGTCTAAAGACCTAAGAAGGTTAGGCCATTTTTCGTAAGACTCGACACTTTCTAATGCGCCTGACATGAGGGGGCGTTCTGGGGGGATTTTGGGGGTGTTCTGGAGGCGTCGCACCACCCTTGTAATTTTAGACACATATATGAATGTGGTTTAGCAAAACTAGGCGCATTACTGCTCGAACAAGCAGAAAATATTTAATGTAGTCTGCTGAGCTGGGAGTCAAAGTGGAGCTGATTTTCCTTTAGGAAAAAAAATGGCCAATATTTTTTTAAAATTCACCAGACAATAAAAAAAGTTTTCTGATAATTTTTTCAAACTATATAAAAATTAAATTTTTTAAATGTAATAAAAAATTTACCATATAAAAAAATAATAATAATAAAATATAAAATTCCAAAAAATCAAAAATCTCCGATAAAAAAGTTTTTAAATTTTTAGAATCTAAAAACTAATTTTACATTAAACAACCCATGAGTTGGTGTTAAATTTTTTAATTTTTCATTTTTACTACATTAAAAATTTGGAATTTTGTTTTGCTCTGTCACTTTTATTTAAATACAGAAAAAAACCAAAAAACACACAGGTTGGCTGGGGCCGTGGGCCCCCAAGCAAAATCAAATACCCTAGTTTTATTAATGAATGTATTTAAAGACTATTCTCTTGTCCGCCCATCTTAGCCTTTATACTGTTAGGTGCTTTCTAATGCGCCTTTGTTCCCCTAATGGGCAAACCATAGCGAGTCACACAAAAAAAAAACCCTTTATAATTCAGGGCAATATACACGAAAAAAAGGACTCGCAATTACTTTGAAGCGCCCTTCCTTCATACTGTCTCCCTTTTGTATTTGTAAGAATAAGGGAGGAAAGTATGAAGACGGGGGCACTGATGTATTCGGTGCCGAGTGGCTAAAAATGTGGGGCAAAATTTTGAGCCCCGGCAGACGACCACATTTAATTGGGCTGCCCTGTCGGAGTGTAAGCGCCTCACTTTCCGCCGCATTCAACATGCGTGGAGTTTTTTATGTGGTTTTTCCCCCCCCAGAATGCCCACGAACGCCCCTTCATGTTTTGGCGATTACAAAATTTGAACCCCTTCGCCTAACAGCGCTTAGGTGGTTCCGAAGCTGAGCTGGACAGTGGGTGCATTTCGCCTGAAAAAAGTGTGAAAGCTCGATATCATGTCCCCCCAAGCTATGTTCACAGGGGTTAACTGCGGGACTTAATTAGCCCCGCAAATTTTCGCCGTGTGGACGGGGGCGGGCGGGGGGTGGCGAGGGGGGGACTTTGCCGGGCCCCCTTGACTTGTTTACCAGCGGGCGTATACGTCGCTGGTAATTCACATGTCAATTATCCCCGCCGGCGGGTTCGGACGGCAGGGGAGGGGACGTAAACCCTGTTCCGGAGAACGTGGATTACTGTAAAGACTGGGGTTTTAAACCCCGTAATTTGCGCACTTGGCGGGTTAAATTCGGACCGAAATCGGCCCATTTTAAGCCCTGTGAAAAATGACCTAAGAGTGCAATGGAAGGCAATATGACAGCAATCACACTACTGAAGGTTTGCTTGTTGTCTGTTACTATGGAGGTACATGGTGAGGTCTAGAAGGGGCAGACTCTAAACGATTTTTAATGAAGACCGTTTGCCAACCTGTTTTACATTTTATTTTAGTTGTACTGGGAGAATCAAACGGTAATTGAAAAGGTGAAGATATCCTTTAATATGTGTTTAAACATTTTCCTGTTGTAAGCTACATTAATAAGACATTAACCCATCATTATTCTCTCATTTTTTTGTTGTCAGGAAAAAAAGCAACATTCCAGAAAACACCCTGTTCTTTTGGTGTTGTGCATAAACTCACCCTTGAATCTACGCATATGAGCAAGGACTGCTGTAAAGGCGATGTGGTCGAATGCATGATTAAGAGGGTAAGACAATTGCTGCAGCTTTATGTAATATATTGATGAAGACCATTTTGTACTTAAAACCGCTTCCCCTGTCTGGGATTATTTGGACAGTGGCCTCACATCAGCTAGTCATGTTCTTCTCTTTTGAAGTTTAGCTTTAATGGGACGATTCCATTATTTATTTTTTTTTTTTTAACAAATCAGTTCTAAAAGTATATATTCTTATTTCAGTGAATCGCTGCTAAGCATGCTTCTACCTACCTCGTGTTACTATTGAAGAGAGAATTACTTAACATCCTATGTAGACTAGGAGTTCAAACATGGTTGCATTGAAATGCCATCCCAGCAATGTGGCATTTGGAGAAATTTTTTGGAAAAATAGAAGCAGGGTTTAGAGGCTAACTTGAGTCCCGGGGCCCCGTGCAAGAAGCAAAATGGGCCCTCTAGATACCCTGTGCCACTTCATGCTGGGTATTTCTTATTGGTGGGGGGGGCTTTTGGGCCCTCAGGCTGCAGGGCCGGTGGTTTGCTCCTCGCCCCCCTTTTTGCTAGGGCCCCTTTAGAAGTTGCAGTGTGAAAAAAGGTAACGTGCAATACCCTTTCAACTCCCTTGAGCGTGAAAAGGAAAGAACCCAAGGGGGCATACGTCCTTGGGGGTTCCCAATTTTTTCCCAGGTGTGTAATGCGCACGGAGGAAGAAATCCCACCACGCTGATGGTCTAAACAAACTTCCTATTTTATTGAGCAGCAGCATCAGATTATATAGAGGCAGCATTTGTGCCATGTGCAGAGTCTAACCCATGCATTTCGTAGATATCATGTGGCATACATAGACTATCTCTATTTGTTCCCCTTATCAGTCTCCTTATGTCCCACGCCTGTAGTTTTTAGAATGGGATTTGTAGTTCGGTGACCCAGCGCCATCTTTATACCAAGCACGTCTATTTAACTCTTAACACAAACAGGGTGGGTGTGCCTAGATACAGGCGCCATCTGTGGGAGGAAATAGACGTTTCACCTAACACAATCCACAGCAGTAGTAAGACAATAACTATGTATCTATAATTAAGTATGAACAGCGATCAGAATGGTGACCATTGAAGAGGCTGCAGCACAATCACTTCAGTCCCTTCAATTTCAGAAGGATGGAAAACAACTTTAAACATATTGGGCGACATGTATGAACGGGCTTTTCGCCTGTTTTTTGGCGTATACTGCGCCTCCCAGCCCGAATCCCGCTATCGGACGCAGGGATGTGGTGTTAGGCGCAGCGTTCGCCACTTTCAGCTGCGCCCCGCATGAAAGGGCGGGCAGTGGGCGCGGTGTGGGCGCGGGGTAGGCATTCCGGGGCGGGACGCGGCGCGCTCGAAAACTCCGAGGCATGTACGATGGCGAGTCGGCAAAGTGAGGCGCAGTGCAGCGCTCGGCAGCTCCGACAGGCAGACCTGGTTTATTTTGGTCTAAATGCTCCGGCAGAGGCGAAGTGAAGCAGGATCGGAACACGGGAGGAAACATAGAAGATCGCTACACAAATCTCGGCGCTCCGCTCCGTGCAGCAGGAGTATGATTCCGAAAATATCGCTTTTATAAAGGCGGAAAACACTGTCAGAAAAGAGCTGAACGTTAAAAATAAACATAATTTTAAAAAAAATCACTGTTCAAAACTCTAGAACGGCGCAATATCAAGAATTATGATATTGTAAATTGCCGGGAAATACAGTAATTCAAATTCTGAAACCTATTCTCATTGGTCGGCATAAACCGGCCAATCAGAATAGGAGCGACAGTGAACCATTAAAACCTATGGGGAAGGATTGACCAATCAGAATCAAAGGCGGGACAGTTCAAAATACAGTAAAAATGGTGAAAAAAGCTGATTGGCTGAGCTAGCGGGGGCTTGGCTAGCTCGGCCAATCAGAATAGGAGCGACAAAGACCCATTATATCCTATGGAGAAGTTTAGACCAATCAGAATCCACGGCGGGACAGTTCAAAATACAGTAAAAATGCTGAAAAGAGCTGATTGGTTAAGCTACCGGGGACTTGGCTAGCTCAGCCAATCAGAATAGGAGCGACAGAGACCCATTAAAACCTATGGAGAACTATTGACCAATCAGAATAGGAGCGACAAAGACCCATTATATCCTATGGAGGAGTTTGGACCAATCAAAATCAAAGGCGGGACAGTTCAAAATACAGTAAAAAGACAGAAAAGAGCTGATTGGCTGAGCTAGCGGGGGCTTGGCTATCCCAGCCAATCAGAGCGCGAGCTACTTCTCCCATTATAGTCTATGGAGAGATGGGCGCAATGCAATCTCGGCGCTCAGCGCCGTGCGGCATGGAGTATGAATAAAAAAATAATTTTTATTAAATGTAAAACATTATCAGATAAAGAGCTGAAACCTTCTATAAACATAAATCAATGAAATCCCGAACAACGCTACATAGGGAATTGCAATAGAGAGAATCGCCGGGAAATACAGTAATTCAACTTGTTTAAGCTATTCTCATTGGTCGGCATAAACCAGCCAATCAGAATAGGAGCGACAATATCCCATTATAACTTATGGAGGAGAATTGACCAATCAGAATAGGAGCGACAATGTCCCATTATATCCTATGGAGAAAAATGAACCAATCATATTCAAAGGCGGGACAGTTCAAAATACAGTAAAAATGAAGAAAAGAGCTGATTGGTTGAAGCGGCGGGGGGGCTCGTCCAGCTTAGCCAAACAGAGCGCGAGCTACTTTCTCATAGAGTTCCATGGGGAAAAGAAATTCCGAGCGCGCTCTGTGATTGGCTAAGTTAAAAGAGGCACCGTTATTTGGACCAATGGGAGAGCGAGCGACGCTCCTATGGGTTTTCTAATGCAATCTGAAATAAAACTGTACGTGGCCGAAATCAAATTATAAAACTGCAGAAGTTGTACCGATGTGTATATAAAATGAATAATAATATGGGGGTAACGAAAAAAAAATATTAAATCAATAAAATCATGTTTATTTCTTTATTTTCGTTGCACCCATACTATTGATCCTTGGCTAACGAAGAAAAAGAAATAAACATGATTTTATTGATTTAATATTTTTTTCCGTTACCCCCATATTATTATTCGTTTTATATACACATCGGGACAACTTCTGTAGTGTTTAAATTTGATTTCGGCCATGTACAGTTTGATTTCTGATTGCATTAGAAAACCCATAGGAGCGTCGCTCGCTCTCCCATTGGTCCAAATAACGGCGCCTTTTTTAACTTAGCCAATCACAGAGCGCGCTCAGAATTTCTATTCCCCATAGAACTTTATGAGAAAGTAGCTCGCGCTCTGATTGGCTAAGCTGGACGAGCCCCCGCCGCTTCAACCAATCAGCTCGTTTCTGCATTTTTACTGTATTTTGAACTGTCCCGCCTTTGAATATAATTGGTCAATTTTTCTCCATAGGATATAATGGGACATTGTCGCTCCTATTCTGATTGGTCAATTCTCCTCCATAGGTTATAATAGGACATTGTCGCTCCTATTCTGATTGGCTGGTTTATGCCGACCAATGAGAATAGCTTAAACAATTTGAATTACTGCATTTACCGGCAATTCTCTCTATTGCAATTCCCTATGTGGCGCCGGTCTCGGCGACAAACGCATTTTTCGGGTTTTTAACTGCTTTATTTATAAAGAAGGGTTCGGCTCTTTATCGGATAATGTTTTACATTTAATAAAAATATTTTTTTTTATTAATACTTCATGCCGCACGCCGCTGAGCGCCGAGATTTCAGAGCGCCCATCTCTCCATAGACTATAATAGGAGAAGTAGCTCGCGCTCTGATTGGCTGGGATAGCCAAGCCTCCGCTAGCTCAGCCAATCAGCTCTTTTCTGTCTTTTTACTGTATTTTGAATTATCCCGCCGTGGATTCTGACTGGTCTAAACTTCTCCATAGACTAGAATGGGTCTTTGTCGCTCATTCTGATTGGTCAATAATTCTCCATAGATTTTAATGGGTCTCTGTCGCTCCTATTCTGATTGGCTGAGCTAGCCGAGCCCCCGGTAGCTTAACCAATCAGCTCTTTTCAGCATTTTTACTGTATTTTGAACTATCCCGCCGTGGATTCTGATTGGTCTAAACTTCCCCATAGGTTTTAATGGTTCACTGTTGCTCCTATTCTGATTGGCCGGTTTATGCCGACCAATCAGAATAGCTTTCTGAATTTGAATTACTGTATTTCCCGGCAATTTCCAATATCCTAATTCAAGAATTAGGATATTGGAAAGTGATTTTGTTTTATGTATTTTTTATTTTTTAGGTTTCAGCTCTTTTCCTGAGAATGTTGAACGCCTTTATAAAGGCGATTTTTTATTCATACTCCGAACCGACATCTGGAAGGATTTCTCGCTGTTCCAGCCTGTCTCGCATCGGAACTGTTTTTCGGCGCAGTCCCGCACGGCGCCTAAGTCCCGCACTGCGCCCATGTCCCCACACTGTGCCCCACACACTGGCGAGGCACAGGGAACTTTTGCCCGCATGTACGAGCGCACCGCCTCGGACGGCGAATCTTAGGCATAGCGCCGCACTGCGCCTTGGTCCCCGTACTGCGCCCCACTCACTGGCCAGGCACGGCGGACTTTTCCCCGCATGTATGACTGCACTACCTCCGGCGCCGAATCATAGGCGCAGCGCCGCACTGCGTCTCAGTCCCGCACTGCGCCTAACACACAGGCGAGGCGCAGCGGACTTTACATGCTATGTAGGAGCGCGCCCCGCCCCCGATATAAATCAGGCGCAGATTCCGCCGGGAAACTGGCGGAAGGTGCGCCCCGACCCGGCGAGATTCATACATGTCGCCCACTCTGCATATGATTAATACTGTAAATCTTTGTCTGTCAGATGGAATATACCCAACATATCTGTGACAATCAAGAGAAGATATCACCCAGCCTGAAACCTTGTTGTGAGAAGCCTATAATTGATCGCACATCCTGTATCGCTGCTTTACCTAAAGATGATGTGCCAGCAGATCTGCCTAAAGAGATGAAGGAGTTTCTTGAGGATGAACATGTGTGCCAGCATTTTGCAGATGGAAAAGAGGAACACTTAGCCAAGTAAATATACATATATTCCTGTTAAGAAATGTCAACAAGTCATCTATACCAACAGCAATTTGCATGTAATAAAGCAATTTTTAGTGGGGTAGTGATTCGCACACTCGAATGCACAAGGGGAAACTATGCAAACAATTTGTTAAAGTACAGTCGACTTTTCAGATCTTTTCATTCATTGGATCTTTCTCTCTTTCTTTCTTGATTTTTTTCGTTCGTTCTTTCTGTCATTAGCTAATGTATATTTATCGTCTACTGTATATGTTACAAAATACCCTTCCTTTCTGAGGCATTCAATAACCAAAGCCAATATAATTCCATTTAATTTGGGTAACCTTGTTATTTCTATTCTGCATATGATTATACAGTGCTCCATTAAGTTACAATTTCCTAATGATACAATGGTCTTTCCTGGGACACTGCATCTTAACACCACACTCACCATACAATGACCGAAGCATTGACGACCTGCGGCACATGTGATTGATGAAAGAGACAATCAATTATCCTGGACATTTTACTTGTAAAACAATTGTGTTACTGAAGTGCAATGATTGGTGGTCTAGTAGCACCTCTCTACAGTACAGTGCGGTACTACATGTCCTGTGCTGTTCTTATATGTGCCAGGATGAGTGACTCCTTTTGGCAGCAGATGAAGGCCCCATTTTCTTTTTTCTGGTACACTGTTTAAAAAGAACCTAAAATAGGAAGTGATTTCCAGCTTCTAGCAGCTCTTTCTAATGTTATATGTAAGGTCTCGCTTTATCTGAATTTTTTATCTGTTTCATTGTTATAATCTTTATTTTGCATTATATTGGGTGATATTTTGGGGTTTCAGAAACCAATTACCAGTTTCCCATAGAGTTATGGTTTCAGCATTCAATGGCTTCAATATACAATACTTGTTCAGGATCCAATTAATATTGTAAATTGAGGAACCACAGTAATTTTTATGCCAAAGCTTGGTGACCACAAGTTCCGCAGTGTCTTTTCAGGCATCTAATATTGTATTGGTTTTGTGTTGTAGATTCCATTATGAATTTTCCAGAAGGCATCCAGAATTGTCTGTTCAAGCCCTTCTGCGAGTTGCTGGCGGCTTCGAAGAACTGCTCACAAAGTGCTGTGCAACTGAGAATCCTGTGGAGTGCCTCAAGGATGCGGTACGACTCCTTACCCAGACAATTATCTGTCCACTGTGTCATACATTGTCGAAATCTTAATTAACTAAAATGTTTTTGCTACTTTGCAGCCTCAACTGCTTGCAGCTGGAATTAAAGAAAGCCAAGATCTAGTACAACAGAACTGTGCTGCATATGAGAAACTTGGACCATATAAATATAACATTAAGTAAGTTTAAATTATTAAAGTGAATTATTTGACTTTGAGAAGGGATAAGCAAAGAACATGCAAGTCTATCAAGAGTAATAAGCAGTTAACATCATAAAAATATATCTGCTTGATAACTAATAGAGCCCTCAGGTTCATTTGATTCTGATCTCTACTGCTCACACAATATTTCTTGACAACATAGGGCCCCATGTCAAAATAAGATGAGCCCTAATGGCAATAATGACAATACACTAAAACAGCAGCATAAGATATAAATGATACCACCATATATCAGGGAACCCAAATAGTAGTGCTGGAGAGCCCTTAACCTCTGGGCCCCATAGTCAGTATGGCTGCTATGGCTATAGTTATGCCCATGATATAAAATAAATGAATGTGCATTTAAGTAATTATTAATAAGAAATTTTCTATTATGTTTTTTATCATTTTTAGTAGCACAGACAGGACATGTAGAGGGAACTCCGTAATGATAAGGGTAGGATTTTCGTCATGGCTGTGAGCTATGCTCGCATGTGACTCCCAATGGCCGCACAAGATACTGGCACGCTCATGAGGTCATTACTGGCCGCACAGGAGGCATGGTTTTGGCCACATGGCACACGAACAGAGAGGAATCCAATGAGCAGTTGTATTAATTAGGATACACAGAATGTATGTAGACCACAGTATAAGATGCGTTATATCAATAATCTTCCCACGGTGAAGAATACATGAATGATTCTCAAAAACTAATTCACAAACATAGACAAAAGAATATTTGTGACAGAACTGACAAAGAGATATTGAAGATATTAAATTTTTTTAGCAAATGACTTATGTGGGAAATGAAAATATTTATTTTGTCCTTCGCAGATTGTTAATCCGCTACACACCAAAAATGCCAGAGGTCACAGATGAGACTCTCCTTGAAATCACTGGTAAAATGACCGACGTTGGGGGCACGTGTTGTGGACTTCCTGTGAACCAGATACTGCCTTGTGCAGAAGAATCAGTAAGTTGGATTCTATTCTTGCTTTCTGAAGCTCAAGTCTAGTTGAGTAAAGCTGCTTTTTATTTCATGCTTTGTCCAGTTATGAAACATCTGAAAAGAAAATGATTGTTCTGTATGATGCTAACAAAAACCTTATAAACTCTGACCCTAGAACTGACCTAAATACTGCACAGTGGACTTAGAAAGTCAATTCACCAAAACAGTCAGCGCTCCATTCTCTAGCTATAATCCCAGCTGTCCCTTCACAAACCCTGCATAGATTCTCACAGAACAGACTATCAATCGTAGGGCAAATTCATCTTAATATAAGGCAAAGAATCTTTTATTAAAATTCATTCATATTACATAGTTTTCTATGGAGCTGTAATCTTGCTTCCAAAAATGTCTAAGAAGTCCATATTCGACAGAAAAGAAAACTCAGGATACTCTGTACGGAGACTCTCTATGTACGGAGGTCTTCTTTCTGCCCAACATACCCTCTTATGGATGCCATACTGCTTCATATTAGGAGGTCGTACAACATCTGTGCGTCTCCATATGGGTCTTAAACACAGAGCTGTGTTGTGTTTATAAATCCTAGAACTGAATCCTTCCTAAAGGAAATGTGTTACATCAAATTATATCTTTCTTCTTATAATTTTATATCAAGAAAAGACAGACACAATATTTTAAAACCTGCTGTTAACATCTTTCCAATTAGAAATAATCTAATCTAAATATAAATTGAAGATTCTAAAGCATTTCCTCTAAACTAGGGAAGGCATCCATGTATATATTCACCTTCTAGTTTATTACAGAATATTTATTCATAAACTCAGCTAGAAAAAGATTACACAGTAAGGCTAGATGTAGGTCATATTTTACTTGGTGTCATTTAAACTGCTAACAGTTGTCCTTTCCAATATTTTTTCTATTTCCAGTTGGATTTATTATTAGGAGAAATGTGTGCAAGACAAGAACAGAAATTTATCAACAGCCAAGTTCGTCGTTGTTGTACAGAGTCGTATAGGAACAGAAGATCATGTTTCACAGGTCTTGGAGTTAACCCAGAATACAAAGCACCAGCGTTTGATGGAAGTTCCTTCCATGTTGGTGCTGCTATCTGTCATGGTTCAGAAGAGGAGCAGAAAAAAAAGAGACTTTTGTAAGTTCTGAGAAATCAAATTCTGTCTCAAACCAGACTCATCATTGCATAACTTTTCATTTAATGCTCACAAATGGAGTAAAGGCAGAACTCTCACATATAGTAATAGGGATGGTTGGCAGACCAGGAATGGTCCACCCCCAAATACCATCAAATGCTTGGCAAATAATGTATGGAAGTAGTCAGCACTCCAAGAGATGGTGAGTATCCATCCATGTCAGAAAAATAACAACCTTAGTCAATGAGCAATAGTGCAATACAGCAACGTTTCGGCCCTTCTTCAGGCTTCAGACAGATGAGGAAACGAGTCCCTAATTGGCTTGAAATGTACCACTCGGCGCCTATTAAAGAAGGCCAGGAGGAATTGGCTTTACTGATTTATTTTTCATCTAGGAAACTTAGGCCTGGTTCACATCAGTATCAGAGGATTCATTAGGACCTCAGATGTAGATGTCATCAAAAATTATGGAATAAAATAGCGCAGGACGCAGCATTCCTTGTTTACATTCAAATGATGGATCTCACTTTAGTCAATGAGGTCCATTGGGCACTCTTGGGGCCACATGTATGAAAACTGTCTAAAACTCTCTTTTTTGACTATAACAACCAATCAGAGCGCCCCTTTCATTTCATATAGTACTCTGGAAAAATGAGAGGGGCACACTGAGTTTTAGACCTAGACAGTTGTCATACATGTGGTCCTTGGTGTCCATAATGAAATGGATCCGACACCACCATTGTTTTCAGTTTTCTATTGCTGTGACAGAACAGAAAAACAGAAATAACCGCACACATATAAACAAGGCCTAACATAAAAAATTCAAGTATGATACAAAATTATTTCCAAGTATTGGAGAGTGAGTGTGCCAAACATGGGGAGCCATACCCCTGCAGTTATAAAGAAGTGCTCTGCACTTGTGTAGCCATGAGCAAACCTAAATTACTGTGTGCAAAGCTCTGTAAATTCTTTTTTGTTTTTTCTATCTTTATCAATCTTTTTTGTATTCATTTACAGATTGTTAATTCACATTATGAAAACGAATCCTGCCGTAGCAGAGGATAAATTAGAAGAGATGATTGGAGAATTCACAAAGGTCAGAGAGAAATGCTGTCCTGCAGCAGATCCGCAAGCTTGCTTTGACACAGAGGTAAGTTTAAGTTATTCCTTTTTTGGATTTTTTTTCTATAGATACAGCTATCTTGAGAAGTATTATCCAACTGAGACTTTTAGCCCACATTTGCTAAATTGTGTATGCTGGAATCATGGTGTAGACTGGGGCACAAAGTGGTAGAGCAAGTCACAAGTAGAGTTAGACAGATTCATAACTGGAATATGTCAAAAAGATAGTTGGATCCACCAAGCTCTCCATTTCTCCGGAGTTCATCAGGGGGTGACTTTAAGGGGTTGTTTCATCACGGTGTTTCACTGAGCCAAAAGCAGTTTTAGATCATGCATCCTGTCTCTTCCAGGTCAGGCTGTGCTTGGTTCTATAGCAGTTATTAGCATATCAGCTCTTCATTCACAGCTGTTCTAATAGCATTCACGTGAGAGCAGGAGATGTTTTCTATAAGTGCATTGAGCTACAGAGCTAAAAGTAAATAAACAAAGGAGATTAATTACTTGTTTGAGATAATACACTGTTCTCAAGCTGCAGGCAGTCCAACCTGTGGTGACGTCACTTCATGTTATCAGATAAGACTTTTGTTTTGCCATTGAGAAAGATTAGACTAGTTTTCGTAACAGAATGATCCTAAAGAGATTTAATAAGATGTTTTTCCACACTTAAATGTAATATAAAATCTAAAATATAATATAATACCATTGCACCAGATTATAATTTGAAGGTTTACAGAAGAGGTGCATTGTGGGTAAATATGTCTGCATGTCTCTTACGTGATTAAGATTTACACCTATTTTGTCCCTCCAGAGACCAGCGGTTCTCCAACCTTTGCAGGAACTGTTAGCACACTAACATAACAGAGGTGAATATGTCATACTAAGATGTATTCTGTTGAAAAAAATTCTATTTATTTATAGGTAACACAATTATATTTATATTGCATAGTAAAGCCATGCATTAGCATTACTAGCAAAACATTGCAGACTTGTTATAAGTTTATACAGGAAATTAATACAGATATTTTCCCCTTTGATATGTGTTGCATTTTACTGAGTAGAGCAGCTTTTACTATCCTTTATCCGTGTGCATTAATGTCCACATTAATATGGGATTAGATAAAACAAAAAGGGCCAAGGCTTCAGTTTTAGTCCAGATATATCCATGAGCCCGGGTGCCAACCAGTGGCATTGATTCTTGGAGTTCACCAATGGAGTTGATTCTTGGGGCTCACCAATGGAGTTGATTCTTGGGGCCCACTAATGGTGTTGATTTGTGGAGCCCACCAAATGAGCTGGTTCTTGGGGCTCAATCTACAGCTACTGTACATGGCTGCACATGACTCTTGCTCTCTACCACTCAACCTCAGCCATTCTTCCTGAAAAGCAGCCCCAGGAATATTATTCTTAGTGGCCCATCTTGCCCACCAAGTCTTGTCCTTGCTCCTCTGTGGGTCATTATGAGCTTGACCCCTGGCCTAAAGGTCACTGCAGTTTGGAAGCTTGATTGCCTTTGTGTTTGCTTATTCACCATATAAATCCACCTTTCTATTCTTCTACAGACTGCAGCCTCCCTGTGGCGGAAGGAGGGAAAACATTGACATCTGATGTTTTAGAAGACTCAAATGAAAAGTACACAGAGCTGTTTTACAACATGAAATAAAGCTCTTAGGAATTAAAATTGTGTCTTGTGTTTTCTCTGTTTGGGTGGTTTAAAAATGGTTTATACTTTTATAAAGAAGATACACGGGATTAAATGTAGTAAAACTGCAGTAATTATACATTAACCTTAGAATTTTACTCTCGTAAGGAATCAATTGGGCATTCATCTGTCTAAAACATGTGGTCAGATGAGAGATGAAAAGTACAAAAAGAATAGAAGACAAAAGCAACCTGCAACTAGAAACATAATACATTGTATAAGATGTAGAAACACATGCAACAACTTCAGCTTATGCTGGAGGACTTATGTTATACAGACAGCAAGTGGCGCTGTATTAAGTGTTAATGTGTTCTCATATGCATTTTTCTGCTAGTCCTTATGTTCGCTCTGTTACTTAGTTACATATTTACATAGTTAGTCCTGGTTGAAAAAAGACATGTCCATCAATTTCAACCAAGAGTGAGAAAAATGTAGGTGAAGGGAGGGAAATAAGGAGTTTAAGCTTAGTTTCCCTTGCTGATGAAGGCTTTGAAACCCATAAACCAATAACCAATCTGCCCTGAAGGAAGATTTAATTTCTGATCCCAGAGTCGCCAACAGACTGAATCTAGAATTTTATGCGGCTACATACGTATTGTAGCCATCTCCTCAGGAGTCTATTCCATAGATTCACAGATCTAATGGTGAAGAAGGGTTTTCTCCTCTAGAGAATGAATCCTTCTTTCTCCATACTTTTTCCCCATACTTTTTGTAGGGACCATTTATATACTTAATTATTAAATTAATCATGTCTTCCCGGAGTCGTTTTTTCTCAAGACTAAATAAGTTAAATTCTTTTAACCTCTCCTCATAACTAAGATGCTCTGTTCCACTTAATAGATTGGTTGCTCATCTTTGCACTCCCTCTAGCTCCATTACATCCTTTCTTTAAACTGAAGTCCAGAACTGGACAGTATATTCCAAGTGAGGCTGCACCAATGTTTTATACAGTGGTAATATTACATCCTTGTCCTGTGAGTCTATGCCTCTTTTAATACATGCCAATATCCTGCTTGCTTTAGAGGCTGCTGATTGACATTACATGCTGTTCTGTAATCTATGATCTACAAGAACACCAAGATCTTTCCCAACAAGCGATTCTCCCAGTTTTTTTCCGTTTAGGACATGAGATGCCTGCAGATTTGTAGTACGAAAATGCAGAACTTTACATTTATCCACATTGAACCTCATTTGCCAAGTGGATTTCCAAACACTCAGTGTGTCCAGGTCTGCTTGCGCTTTAAGAACATCTTCCATAGATTGCACTTACCTACATGGCTTGGTATCATCTGCAAAAATTAAAACATTGCTATTAATTCCCTCCACTAAATCATTAATAAATACATTGAATTAAAGAGCACCCACTACTGAGATTTGGGGCACACCACTTATAACCGGGGTCCATTCAGAGTAGGGATCATTTACCAGCACTCTCTGAGTACAATCCAATAGCCAGTTTTTAATCCAATTACTCATTGTTATTTCTAACCCAAAAGATTTTAATTTACCCAATAGACACTTATGAGGAACTGTGTCAAACGCCTTTGTAAAGTCTAAAAACTCTATCCGAGAACAGAAGAAGAGAAGGCGGCACTCACCAACTTTGCAACCAGGTTTCTTTATTCCAAACGCGGCATAGCAGACAGACGGGATGGATGGCTGCACGCCAACACACCTACGATCGTTTCGCGCGTGAATGCGCTTCCTCAAGGTGTGCACGATCTAAAGTTGTTTCTTTTAAGGCTGAGCACCACCTGCATATTTAAATCACGTGATTGCCGTTGTGAATCATCATAAGGGAAGCCGTTTTAGTTAACCCATTGGTGCCCACCCCTTGTTTCTCTCAGTGGACTGTTTCTAAAAACACTGTATTCACAGCCGCCCCGCTATCCAGACTTCTACTCACCTCTTCATAAATACAGATCAGGTTGGTCTGAGAGCTGCTTACCTTAGTAAAACCATGCTGGCAATCACTTATGATGTTATATTCAGACACATACTCCTGTACATAGTCCCTTATGAACCCTTCAAACAGTTTTCCCACCATGGATGTTAAACTTACTGTTCTATTATTACCTGGGCAAGACTTGGAGCCTTTTTTGAAGATGGGAACCATATTTGCATTGTGCCAGTCTCCTGAAAATGTCTAAATATCATGTATAGGGGAACATAGATAACCAAGCTGAGATCTTTGAGAATTCATGGGTATAAGCCTGGAGCCTTATTCACATTCAGTTTATTTAACTTGTCTTGGACCATTTCTACACTCAGCCAATTTATTATATTAGCTGGTGGACAGTACTGGCATCTCCTATCTCTACACTGGGCTCATCCCCATCAGCTCTAGCACTGCTCCCATTAGTACTGACACCACCTACATCTGCACTGGGCCCGCCCACATCAGCTACGTTCTCCTCATTTGTATATACAGAGCTGAAGAACCTATTTAGTAGCCCTTCCATCTCCTAATCCTCAGTTACTAGCAACCCATCACTGTTATTTAAGGGTACTACATGCTCTGACTTTGGCTTTTTGGCATTTATATGTTTAAAGAATTTCTTGGGGTTTGTTTTGCTGTCCTTGACCACTTGCCTTTCATTTTGTATTTTAGCTGATTAGATCACTTTTTTACAAATTTTATTAACCTATTTGTAATTTTCAAATGCTGACCGCTTTGACTAATATTTTTAAAAGCTCTTTTTATTATTTATTGCCCTTTTAACTCAAGGTTGAAGCCATGTTGGATTTAATTTTAATTGCCTTTTCTTGTTTCCTATGAGAATACATTTTGCTATGAATGATTATATGTAAAGATCTCCCATTTGGCTTCTACAACACTATTTGATCATAGCTACTCCCAGTCTATGTCCTGTATTGCGGCCCTTAATAAGGGGAAATTGGCATTTTTAAAATTAAATTTTCCCCCACCCCCCCGCTCTGTGTTTGTTTTTCCTAGTTTAGGCTAAAACGAATTATATTGTGGTCACTGTTAACAAGAGTTTCAGAAACATTGACCGCTCCAACAAGTTCTACTTTGTTAGAAATTACCAGATCCAACAGAGCATCACTTCTAGTGGGATTTTCAACAAACTGGTCCTTAAAATTATCCTGTAACATGTTGAGGAACTTCATCTCCTTTGCAGCAGAACCATGACCCCAGTCAATATCAGGGTAATTGAAGTCGTCCACTATTACCACTGTACCTGCATGTGCTGCCGCTCCATTTGTTTATGTAGCTGACCCTCTGTCTCCTCAGTGATGTTTCGAGGTCTATGGATTACACTAAAAATAATTTTTTCAGCATTAATCCCCCTTGTATTTCCATCCACAAGGTCTCTACATCTATGGTCTATTTCACACTTGCCTCCATATCGCTCATTACATACAGACACACTCCTCCTCCATTCCTGTTTGCTCTGTCCTTTCTATCCCTGAAAATGAACAGCCCAATCATGCAAGGAGTTCAGCCATATCGCAGCAACTACATCAATCTGTTCCTCTAGAACCAGCACCTTGAGCCTCCCTCATTTTGCCTGCTAGACTTCTGGTATTTGTGAACAGACACTTTAAATTCCCTTCCAGTTTTACACTTTCAGTCAACGTTTTTTGATTATATATAACACATTCATTAGAAGGCATGGGATCATACATTGAAAGAAAAATGGCAAGTTAGCCAGCTCACCACTCCTGCACTTCAGGCTGCACGGCTGCATTCTGGATTGTCAGTCCTCAGGATAGCAAACAAAAAGAAAATTGCCAGCAGCTCTGTTGATGCAGATAAAAGCTGTATGCATTTATTGATATGGAAAACGTGGAGACACGATTCTCTAGAAAATGGCACAATTCTGGGCTGATGCATTTCGAGTCCTGCAGGACTCTTAATTGTAGCAGGGATCATACATTACCCGTTCAGTAGTCAGCATGGGATCATACATCACTCCTTCAGTAGATGGCATGCTGTTCTTTTCATCTCTCTCTTGTATCCTCCATGTTGTAAGGACACATGTTAAGCATGTAATGATTGCTGTGTGTCTCAAGTAAAGAATACAGTGAATATTCTTCCCACAATGTCTGTGTGCAGATGCTTCTACTCCAGAAAGCTGCAATTTGCAACAGGTTATGGGCCCAGGAAACAGAACACAAAACCTCGTTCCAGAAGGTCAGCATTACATGACAAGCTAATAGAGATACATGCAGATGCAGAAGAAGCTGGTGTTAGAAGTTTATTTGCTGAAAAGGAAGCAGAGGCAGTTCTGAAAGCAGAATTGGCCAAGAGAGAGGCAGAATTGGCCAAGAAGGGGGCAGAAGTGGCCAAAAAGGGGGCAGAAGCAGAGCTAAAGACAGAAATAGCTAAAAAGGAAGCAGTGCTAAAGTCAGAAATGGGACAGAAGGAGGCAGGAGCCCAGCAAACAATACTCCAAATGGAAAAGGATGAGGCAGCTGCCTTAACCAAACTAAAAGTTCTTGATCATGCATTATGGAAAGATATTGATCCACACTGCTATATGCCAGAATAAGTGGAAGACTGCCAACTATGTATTAAAGCAATCATCGTTTGTACTTCCTGAGAGCCACAATTACTTAACTATTAAAACAGAGACTTCTAAGGTTAATATAACAGTGCCACTTCTAACCTGCCACACAGATGTACCCACACAGCGACTGATCTTGCCACCTATTGATGACAAGGTAATTTCCAGCATCCAGCCAGCGGATCTTCCAGAGACTAAACCACAGCTTAATCCTTATTCTACATCATTTTCTCCTGATTTACCTAAACCTTATATGCTAGAGACATCATAACTAGTGATGAGCAATTGTGTCAACTATTGTTAGCGATTCGATAGTCGATATCGGCAATTATCATGACGATTTCCGATAGTCGATAACAGATTATCGCCGATGACCATTAAAGTCTATGGGAGAGGAACAACACCTTCATTCTTACACCCAAACAGGGGAGGAGAAGCTGGAATTAACATCCACAACAGTAAACTGGTTACGTGCTACATCTTAGGCAAGACACTTAGGTTATAAAAGTCACAGAAAAAAAGCCACGGACCCTTCACGATCCCTGTCTTGTACCACAGCATGACCCTTACACCTGCATGACCCACAAATTAGAATGTGCCAGAAGGCAGTATTATTTGAACCATCACTTTACTTGAACTGGACATTTACTATCCCTGTCCTGGACCGCAGCATGACCCTTAAACCTGTCTGACCCACAGATTAAAAAGTGCCAAAATAGGAGTCTTTGAACCACCATTTTAGTTGAACTGGACATTGACTATATCTTTCCTGGACCGCAGCATGACCCTCAAACCTGCATGACCCACAGATTAAAAAGTGCCAGAAAAAAGGAGTCTCTGAACCACCATTTTAGTTGAACTAGACATTGACTATACCTGTCCTGTACCACAGTATGACCATTAAACCTGTCTGACCCACAGATTAAAAAGTGCTGGAAAAAGGAGTCTTTGAACCACCATTTTAGTTGAACTGGACATTGACTATACCTGTCCTGGGCCACAGCATGAGCCCCAAACCTGCATGACTTTCAAATTTAACCCCTTAACGACCTTGGGCGTATGAGTACGTCCCAGGGCCGCTAAGGGGCTCTGCAGGGGGATCGCTCCGCGACCCCCCGCACAGCCGGCGGGTGTTAGCAGCAAATCGGCGCTAACACCCGGCAGTAAACAGCGCCGGCGGGTGGCTCCACCCGCTGGTGCTGTTTTACCCATCAGGCGCCGCGACAAAGATGGCCGCGGCGTCTGAATTAACGCCGATCGGTGCCGCGCACCGATCGGTGCGGTGATCGGCATAAGCGCAGCTATGCTGTGCCAATCCGATCACCGGGCATTGTGGTGGGGAGCCTTGGGAAGGCTCCCGTCACTTACCCTGACCGGTTTGCCCCACTTCCGTCCACAGACAGGAAGTGGGGAAACCGCCATCTTTGTACACCCTAATGCATTGCCTATGCAATGCATTAGGTTGCATTAACAATCGCGCCACCTAGTGGTCAAGTACCACAGGTGGCCTCAATGTTAAAGAAAAAAATAAAATAAAATAAAGTTTTAAAGTACAAAAAAAATAGTATTAAAAGTTCAAATCACCCCCCTTTCCCCATTTTACAAATAAAATCATTAAAATAATAAAAAAGTTACACATATTTTGTATCGCCGCGTCCGAAAAAGTCCGATCTATTAAAAATATAAACCTCATTTATGCCGTACGCTGAACACCGTAGAAGAAAAAAATTCCAAACGCCAAAATTGCGTTTTTTGGTCATTTTACGTCACTCAAAAAATGGAATAAAAATGATCAAAAAAGTCGCATGCATTCCAAACTGCTAGCGATAAAAAGTACACTTCAGCCCGCAAAAAAATGCCCCCTCACTGACGTCCGTAGGTGTTAGTACAAAAAAGTTATTGGTCGCACAAAATGGCGCCGTGGCGCAAATTTCAAAAATAGAAAATGTTTGGAATTTTTTTACGGTACCAAAACATAACGGAAACCCTACATGTTTGGTATTGCCGGATGCGTAACAACCTGAAGAAAACAGACAACACATTATATTTACCGAAGATTGAACTCCGTAAAATCAAAACCCCCGCAAACATGGCGAAAATACATTTTCTTTCACAATTTGTCCCCCTTGGAATTTTTTTGCGGTTTCCCAGTATATTCTATAGTATAGTGAATAACACCATTAGAAAGTACATCTTGTCCTGCAAAATAAAAGCCCTCATGTGTCTATGTAGGTGGAAAAATAAAGAAGTTATGGCTTTCAGAAGGCGGGGAGGGAAAAACGAACGTGTCACCCAAAAAAAACGCCGGGTAGTGCCGGAAAAAGGAATCTTTCAACCACCATTTTAGTTGAACTGGACATTGACTATACCTGTCCTGGGCCACAGCATGAGCCCCAAACCTGCATGACCCCCAGATTTAAAAACTGCCGGAAAAAGGAGTCTTTGAACCACCATTTTAGTTGAACTGGACATTGACTATATCTGTCCTGGGCCACAGCATGAGCCCCAAACCTGCATGACCCCCACATTAAAAAAGTGCTGGAAAAAGGAATCTTTCAACCACCATTTTAGTTGAACTGGACATTGACTATACCTGTCCTGGGCCACAGCATGAGCCCCAAACCTGCATGACCCCCAGATTAAAAAAGTGCCGGAAAAAGGAGTCTTTCAACCACCATTTTAGTTGAACTGGACATTGACTATACCTGTCCTGGGCCACAGCATGAGCCCCAAACCTGCATGACCCCCACATTTAAAAAGTGCCGGAAAAAGGAGTCTTTCAACCACCATTTTAGTTTCACTGGACATAGACTATCCCTGTCCTGGGCCACAGCATGAGCCCCAAACCTGCATGACCCCCAGATTAAAAAAGTGCTGGAAAAAGGAGTCTAAGGCGTCGCCTTGCACTAGCCCTGGACCCTGAAACACTGCCTAATGAAGACCGATAAAGTTGTGAAACTGTCGGGCCTTGTGGATTTGACGGAGAGAAAGGCTCCGTGTCCGCATCTGTGTCCGTCTCCTCCTCCGTCGCTGGTAGGACCTGATTTTTCAGAGTGTCCAACGATCGTTCCAGAACTAAGATCACCACAATGCTTATGCTGACAAGGGCATTATCCGCACTGACCATTTTGGTGGCTTCTCCAAAACTGGCAAGGATAGTGCAGAGCTCTTTCACTCTCGGTGGCTCAACACCCCGAGTTCCGCACCGCTGCTTGTCAGGCCATGTGTCACTTCGTACTGCGTAATGGCATTGCGCTGCTGCCACAATCGCTGGAGCATGTGGAGGGTGGAATTCCAGCGTGTTGCCACGTCAACAATGAGACGGTTGATGGGGAGGCCGAGCTGACGCTGCAACGCAGCCAGGCGGGACGAAGCAGGGTGCGAACGGCGGAAGTGTGAGCTCTGACCTCGAGCCTTCCTCAGCAGGCAGTCCAGACCAGGGTAGTGCTTTAGAAATTTCTGGACGACAAGGTTCATGACATGTGCCAGGCAAGTGATGTGCTCAAGCCTACCGATCTTAAGGGAGGCCAGCAGATTTCGACCGTTATCGCACACCACATTGCCTGGCACAAGGTTCTTGTCACCCAGCCAGCGCTCGGTCTTGCTGCAAAGAGCCGCCCACAGCTCCAGACCTGTGTGTTGACGGTCTCCAAGACAGATTAATTTCAACACGGCCTGGTTTCTATGGGCACGTAATGCCACCAGTAGACTTTGGGGGAAAGAACCCTGCACCAACTCTGCAGTTTTGAAGAGCATGCGCAGAGCCTGAGAGCCACCGTCACCACCAGAGACATCCACCCAGGTCACCCAGTGAGCTGTCACAGAGATATAGCGGCCTTGGCCATGCTTACTAGTCCATGTGTCGGTGGTCAAATGGACTTAGCCGGACACAGATGCAGACAACGCGCTTGAAATTTTAGATGACACGTGGTTGGCAAGGGCAGGGACGGCTTTTCTGGAAAAGAAATACCTGCTCGGCATCTGGCATTGGGGGTAGGCAAGGGCCATGACGTGGTGGAACCCATCTGTGTCCACCAGACGGAAAGGCAACATTTCCAAGGCTAAAAGCCTGGCAATGCCGACATTCAGGCTTTTGGCTTTAGGATGGTTTGGGTTAAAGTGTTTCTTCTGCTCCCAAACCTGGTAGACAGAAGGCTGTCTGCTAGACTGGCCACTGTACGGCATGCAGGTCGTCAAACTGGTGAAAGGAGAAAGGGTAGGATGGATCTCTGGTGGTGCTGGTGGTACTCGGGTGACGGTGGAGGCTGAAGTGGAGGCTTTTCCTTGATCATGACTCTGAGAGACATGGGCAGCTGAGGAACGCTTGGTGGTGGCGGAGGAGGAGGAGGCAGAGACAGAGGGTGTGACAGTGGTTGGAAGCCCGGCATTGGTGCGGCCTTTTTTGGCCAAGTGTTCCCTCCATTTCAACTCATGTATTCGCTGCATGTGACATGTTGGTGGTGGTTAAACACCTAAGAGTTTTGCCTCTACTGATGCGTTTACGGCAAAGGCGGCATATGACATCGCTGGGTGAATCAGAGGCTTGCTCGAAAAAGGCCTGGGCTTGAGAGGTCCTGGACCTTTTCGATGGCGATAAGCGAGGAGCGGTGTTTCCGCTGATCATGGCTGGCTGAATCATCTCAGCGGACTTCTGCGACCGCCCCCTCTCCCTTTTTGAGGCGGGACCCGTACTGACACTACCCCATCGTCTTCCTCCTCGTCCAGTGATGAAGCACTCGCAAGCAAATTCTGCTGAAATGACCACGTTGGACTTCGTCGTCCTGACATTCTGCATCCTGGAGCTGCAGGCTACAAGCAACAGGCACTGCAAGGCGTTGCCGAGCGCCCGGGATTTTTGCCAATTGACCGGCTTCCTTCTCCTCCTCTAACGGCATCAGCGATTGGGCGTCAGAGCAGACAAAATCATCCTCTTTGGCCTCTTGATCTTTAGAAATGCCTTCTGACCCAACCGCATTTTGTCATCAAAGAGGTCTTCAGAAAATGGATTATCCACCGTGGTGGGTACACGATTTTGGGCTGCCTTCGCTTCATGTTGTACGGATGCTGATGATGTTGATAACGACATTTGTGGCCGTGACTGGGAGGACAAGAAGGTAAGACTGCTGGATGCAGGTTGCATTAACCACTGAAGAACAGATTGGCGACGCTGTTCGTTACTGAGATTCACAGGGCCCTGACCCAGCGATGAAAGGCCTGGTGGTCCTGCAACCGACGATCTGCTGGTTTGGCTTGTCGCCAGCACTGGAAGGAGCACCTTCTCTCGTACCTCTTCCTCCATGTCCTTCACCCATCTTTGCTTGCTTACCACCTGCATTTCGCTCCATGTTCAGAAGATAAAAATTTAAGAAGGTATGGAAGAGTTTTTGACAGTCTCTTATTGAAAGACGGCAAATCACAGCTAGGATTAGAAACTGAATTGTTTCTAGCGAATACCTGTGAAATACGGTCTGGTAGAAGAACTGTAAGACAAAATCAGCAGTGTTCTTCCTTCAGTCCCAGGGATTTACAACTGCCCAGTAGGACTAGGAATTGATAGTTTTCAACAAAATATCATACAAGTGCGCTATCTGCGCCAAACTGAGATTCACGAGCACAATAAAATTATTCAGAAGTTACACGGATGAGAAATTGCGTTTTTTGCAGCAATGACAAATGAGAACAGTTGCTAGAAAATTTTTCTATCAGAATTGTCGTACAACTTGGCTATTTGAAAAAAACTGGAGGGAACCAAAGTGCAATACAGCTATTTAAAAGTTATACGGATAACAAACGGTGGTTTATGCACCAAAGAAATACACCAACAGTAACTACAAAATTTCTGTATCCAAATTTAAGCACAAGGTGGCTATTTGAAAAAAACTGGGGCGAACCAAAGTGCAATACAGCTATTTAAAAGTTATTCGGATAATAAAAGGTGGATTTTGCACCTATGAAATACACGTGCAATTACTACCAAATTTCTGTATCCTAATATAAGTACAAGATGGGTCTTTGAACAAAAATGGGCTGCGCCAAAGTGAAAAACACCTATTTAAAATTGAGACGGATAATAAAAGGTGGGTTTTTCACCTATGAAATATACCTGCAATTACTAGCTAATTTCTGTATCCTAATATAAATACAAGATGGGTCTTTGAACAAAAATGGGCTGCGATAAAGTGAAAAACACCTAATTAAAATGTATACGGATAATACAAGGTGGGTTTTGCACCTATGAAATACACCTGCACTTGCTAGCAACTTTCTGTATCCGAATATAAGTACAAGATGGGTCTTTGAACAAATGGGCTGCGCCAAAGTGAAAAACACCTATTTAAAATTGAGACAGATGGACTTCCGGGGGCGGGGCGTTTGACACGGCCGCATCTTAGAGCTGCTCCTGTCCGACTCTCCCTAAGACCGGCTTTATCGCAGCCATCCAGATCCGCTAAAACTTCTGGAGCGACATCTGGACAACTAAAGAGCTGCTGAGTGCAGGAGTAAAGAAATTTGGATCCCCGGGGTCCCAGAGCTGTAGAGACTGCTGAGCCGCCGGGACCCAGGCCTCCCCACAAGCGCTGCACACGCGCCGACAAACTGACTGACAAGCAGCGACGCTCCACGGCATGAGAATGAGGGGGCGAAAGACATCCGACCCCGCAACAGGAACCGGCGTGGAGATAGAGGCGAAGAAGCAGAAAAGCTGTGAGGCAATGCTCCGCGAATCTTATCCGCAGGTAGCAGTCAAGGCAGGCGCCATCTTGATCGGCGGTACGAGCAGGGCGGCGGAGGAGGAGGTGACGTCACCACGGCCGACGAGTCCAGATTTGAATAAACCGGTGGGGGGAGGAGGGGTCCTGCGGAGCTCCCCGCCGGTGGTGTGACTTGGCTCAGCCCGGTGGAGAGACCAGACGCAGATCGGCCGCGCAGGCTGCCACGCTGGTGCATGCAAGCTGAGGAGGCGGACGCAGCTGCTTCAGCGTTTTTGGGGGGGGGGGGGGGGCGGTTTTGTAGGGGTGCGGGGTGGGGGTGCAGGCGAGTGACATATGCATCGGCACCGGCAGCAGACACGAGGGACGGAAGACGCGTGTCCTCGGCGAGGATTGATGGCGGTAATACTAGAGGGAAAGGGGCGAGAAAGGAGGGGAAGGCACCCCAGTCACACAAAGAGAGGAGCAACTGAATATCGCACGACAGGCTCCGATCGGCAGGACCGAACACCTGAGCCCAAGCTCCTCGTCTCTGGTGACGGTGATTGTAGCTGGGGAAGACTGCCAGGGAAACCCCAGGGGACATAACGGGGGACCCCTATGAACCCTGCCTTATACCAACCACTCAGGGACTGGGGAAAATAGCTGCCGGACACCGCACTGAACGGCACTGCCACTGCCGCTTGCCGCATCCACCCTGTATAGACAAAATAAGGCCGCAGAGGTCTGACTTTCCAACAGTGGAGGGCCGGGGCACCCTGGCTGCCAATTACACCTGACGGGCGGAGGACTGTGTATCCGGAGGGCAGGAGGGCCCAGCCACGGACGACTAATCCGTACTGTCTTGCAGCACCTCCCCACGCAAATTAAGCCTGAGTACCCCGTACGCTTAGATAGGGAGGGGAGCTGAAACATCTCTATTCCATAGGGACTCTGCGGTTTGTGGGGCCCTCCTCCCAGGGGGAGTCATAGAAGCTGAGCCTGACTTTCGAGGACTTAAGGAAGTTTAATGCGCTGCTGCATGCGGTGGTTGTTGGTGGGCTGTAGGCGCGATGGTACCTCTGGGTTCCCATGGTAACTGTCACTCTTGCTTGAAGCAGGTGAAGAGTAAATAATTGTTAATCTTGAGGTGCGCTCTTAAGAGCCCCGGTGCTACCGGAAACAGTGGGAGGTCTTTAAGGTAGCCTAAAAGTGGGTGATTGAGTCTCATCTGACTCCAGAGGAGTTGAAGACAGACCGACGCCTCTCGCAGTGTAAGTCAAAACAGCTCTAAGGTATAGAGGTGTAAATCTATTTCGTACCACTAGAGGTCACTGTTGCACCTTCTGAAATTCTAAGATAAACACAGGGTTTCTAAAAATAGACAAACATGAATCCACAGGGGCTGAAACCAACCTGGGTTAGCATCTGATAACGTGCTGTATTTCAAGATGTTGAAACGGGGTCTAGGTTTCATAGCAACATGACTATCTCTACCCTTTTCTTTTGTAGATAGGCAAAGAGAGTTAACGTCTCCTCGGCTCTCTTAATAACTCTAGATTCTTACCTCCATCCTAGCCGTTAGGGTCTGTAATTCTGTATTCACCCATCAAGGTCACTAACATTTGGGCCAATCGACACGAAGTCCATCAGGTTCACTCACATTAGGGGCAACCGTACACGAAGTCCCCTCCTCAGAGATGGAGGAGCATGGGACAAATTCGTGTACAAGAATACTCCACACAGAAGTCACATGGTCTTTAGACAAGGTACGCCCCAACGCCCTGGACTTGCCCCAAGACAGGGTTGCAGCAGCAGCAGTGGGCACGAAAAAAAAACCGTATTTTTCTGGTAACTCCAATTCATCTAGGATGGCTGCGTCACAACCTGGCGGCCACATAGCGAACGGCGCTGACAAATAGCTAGCAGCCCGCAAACTCTCATTCCAAAGACACAGAAGACGCCCAAACCCGCGCTCTCCTGGCACAGGAGGTCTCAAATCTTGTTTCTGCCTGTCCTAGATAGTAGAATTGACCCTAATACAGGCCTCTGTCAATGCGGCCCCTTGCTCAGATCAGGCTTATGCGCAAAAATTCGTATGACCTTGGATGTCTAGAGTTGTAGCGATAGAAGAGGGATGTCACGAGGGTGAAGGTGCATCTCTAACAGTACACTCATCAGAAGCCTTGCCGGCATAGTTGGATGAATGGAGAATAGGGAAGGCGCATAATCTGAGATTCGTAGGAGCTGCCTGAACAGGTCCCCCAGACCAACTTGGCCCTGTATCTAGTTAGGGGGATTGGAAACGCTGGAATTAGTCCTTCTCTCGTGATTCCCCCTTTGGTAGAAAGGGTCACAGATTGGGATGGCGTGGAGACTGAGGGGAACGGCCACAGATCCCATTATAGCAGTTTTTCAAAATTGGACCATCCAAAGAGCAATTCCTCCGAAGCTTATAGAAAAAAAAAAGGGAAGTTGGGGGTTGGTTCAGGGAGAAAAGATCCTGATTTTTCAGGATTTCTCCGTGCAGGTGTCTCTTAAAAGGATGCGTTCCATGAGTTTGTCGGCATCTACACGATTAACAATGTGCGCTTCCAGCTTGCCTACCCTGCAAAACTTAGAGTAATGAAAATGGCCATCTGGTCACGTATTGAGACTCCGGAGGAAGCGGCCAGGACACTTCTTGCCTGGAGTTGGGTTAGGTAATGAAGATATGGTTTAATAGCCGGGCGCTAAACACTATGGTACTGAGGTCTCATCAATAGCATTAATAGGTCTAAACTTTAAGAGAGTAAAAGTCTCACCCTACCAATGATATGGCCTTTACGTTTAGAGTGGTTGCTTAGGAATTCATAACTTTGTTGTAATGACAACTTTAACTGTCATGCTGTTACGAGTTCTATGTTATACAAGTCTGTGTTTGGGGATACTGGGGAATGCGTGCTGTCCGGATTTCCTCCCATGGGCGAAAATGGCCCTCCCTTGGCTGTACTGGATGGGTTTGGGGTGCTCGCTGGGGACACTGAAACCACGTTTCTGGTTGATTTATTCTCTAATATACCCCTTTTCGTGGGAACAGATGAGTCCCACTGTGGGTCAGAAGAGGATGGGAGTTCCCTTACAGGTTTGATAATGTGATTCATGGAATGTCGCCGGCTTAACTCGCAGAGAAACGCAGAAAGGTCTCTTCCAGCTGAAAAAGCTGAAGGCAGAAGTGATATGCCTCCGGAAACCCACTGGAAGACAGACAACTATTATCCGATCGAGCACCATGGGTTAGACCCCTCCGGTGGTAGCCACCTATTAATCCAAAACCAAGAGGTGGGCATATACTTTCAGAAAGGTCTTATACAAGTAGGTGGATTGATCAGCATGTTGACATGACAGGCCGTATGTTTACATGAGGGTGATGATAGCGCATAGGATGTACACCATTTTTATCTTCGTTATGCCCCAACCAACGAATGACAATTTTTGTGAGGTGGTGGGGTTTCTGCTCCAGAGGGACCGCACAAACTTAATAATACTGGGTGATTTTAACCTCGCACCTAAACCCCAGATGGGACAGGTCCGGCCACTCTCGGGATCCCAGACACGATACACCCGTCAATTCGGTGGATGATGGACACGCTGGGGTCTTCGACCACTGGAGAGATGCTAACCCGACTGATAGATCTATCACGTGATACTCGCAGCGCATGATACCTTCTAAGTATAGATTTGGCCGCTGGTCTCAACGTCTGTTATGTTTGGAGGTGGCTGATCAGATATTTCATCCGTTAAACAATCTCGGACACGGGACATATATGCATTATAATTTAATCCTACCGGATTTTATGAGGGCCACCAGACACATGGTGATTCCGAGCTATCTCTATGACTAGGTGGAGTTTCGGATTTGCCTGCTGTCCATTGGCATACAATTTCTCAGCGTAATCAGTATCCAATGAAGGTGATTCACACTGCTATGCTGGACGGCCTAGGCTGTCCTCAGAGCAAACATAATAAGATATGTTAGCGCTAAGCGGAAAGAGCCAATGTTAATTCAAAATTCTGCAAGAACGCTGAAAATAGCCCAGGCGGAGCATATGACCACCGCCACCCCACAAACCAAAAGAGAAAATTTAGGGAAGCGATGGGAACTACTCGAGGCATTTCTGACAGGGACCAGGCAGTGTGGCATGTAAGGCTACGCCAAAAATAATTTCTATAGATGGAGGAGGGAGGCAGAGTTGCATCACTTGTCTAGAATGACCCGCGCGTGGAAATCACAACGCACCAATTACAGCTATAAAATGCCCCCGCACAGGGGCGGTTGCTTAAGGTCTCAGCGACATAGCAAGGGAATTCGATGTCTTATTACGAGTATTTATATAGGGCCAGCCGCCCATGACAGCATCAAAGTATCAGTTTTCTAGATGGCATCCAATGCCCAGGTATTAGGGAGGAAGGCAACGTGCCAACGTCGAGAGGGAAGTGTCGTTGGTGAGGTGCAAAGTGTTATTAATGTCGGCTGACAATGGAAAGACTCGGTACAGATGGCTTCCCTGCTGTATTTTATAAAAAATCTTAAATCTGAAATCGCCCGCACACCTGATGAGAATTATTTAATGATATTTTCCTACGATTCCCGAACGGGGGAGTACTTTTTTGACTCCAGGCACACGTTTGATTCTGAAAACCAAATAAGACCCCGCTCTCTTAACGTCCTATAGACCCATCTCTGTACTCAATCACGAGTTACAAACTATTAGCTAAAATTATTGCTAACCGTTCAAACAGTTCCTCTCAGACATTGTTAACACCAACCAGGGGGATTATGTGTCTGGGAGACCACTCGGTCCGGAATGTCAGGGTGGGGCGGGGCGATATAACGGCACATGAAGCTACGCACCCCACATCTATGCCCTCACCTTGTCGCTGAAAAAGCATTTCGACAAGGTCTCGTGGCCGTTCCTGGTCGCCACCCTGGCCGAAGGGGGTTTGGCCCAGTTTTTCTGTACTTTTGGACAGCCTGCCGGACATTGCTCCACCTCGTGATACTCAACGGACGCGTGACACAAAGTATAGATTATTTAGGGAGTATGACAGGGCTGCCCCTTATCACCCATCTATTTGATCTCTCTATGGACCCTCTACTCTATTATATTTCCCCAAAGCCAATTATTCAGGGTTCACAAAGAAAAAAATGGAGATAAAGTTGGACTGCCTATGCAGATGACCTCCTGCTTATGGTTAGGAACTCCAAGACAAAACACTAACAAGTGCCCTGGGGGAGTTAGAGGGAAGGGAAGACTCTCAGGCTATGTTTAAATGGGTAAAAAGTGTGGGGCTGCTATGAAGGGTCCGACCAGACCGAATTGGTCGTTGACATGTATGATACATTGGTGCACCTCCTCCATAAGATACTTGGGGGGTTGCTCATAGAGACCAGTGCGTCTAATCAAACCTACCTAGATAGGTACATACAGCGGCGCAACAAAACACTGAAGTCATGGGCCGGTTTTACCTCTAAACTTTATGGGAAGAAGCAATTTAATTAAGATGGTGAGTTTCCCAGGCTCCTGTACTATCATTAGATGCTGCCAATTTATCTTGCGACCCAAAAATGTTGAGCAAATAACGCACAATGTACCTACTTTATATGGAGTGGAGGCGAGCGCACGGATTCCGCTACATGTTTTTGTCAACAAAAGTCCAATGGGGGGCCCTGGGGTTTCCCTAGTATAAGAAATTATACCTTACCGGCGCTGGAAGGTATATGGCGGATGGAGACAAAGCTCTGAGGTGTTCACATGCTGTACATGGACCGGTTATTTCTTCCCAACATTTATCCATAATTTCTGCATCTCCCGTTTAAAGAGGTCCGGGTGAGATCCGGAATAACTTTCTGTGATGCCAATATGGAGGGCTGGGCTAAAAATTAGACGACAAAAGCGTATGAAACCATATTGCTCTTCATCTATCATGGTCTCCAATCAGGTTTTCAGGGGGGCAAGCCGGAGCGCACATTCCTAAGGCTTTATAGACTGGGAGTTAGATACCTGGAACATGGATAAACCGGCGACTCGTCAAACCCCTCTCTTACGGCGAGCTGCACAGAACCTTTACCAACTATCTATCTGTCCCTTGTTTCATCTTTTTACAAGACAGTAGCTATTGTATGACCATCTTAAGACAACTGGTAAGAGGCGGATGGGACTCAAGCTTCGACAATGTTTATCCTTTCACCCCCACTTGACGCTCGCACCTCGTCACATATATTAGCTACGTATTGGACACATTAGATTATGAAAACCTCCCCACACAACTGGCAAATGGGCAGGAAGAGATCCAGAGCTGACAGGACAATATATGATGGAGGCGATTCGCCTCTCCCATATTCCTACTTCCACGCGATATATCGAGATGGACCTGAAGGTCATTCACAATGCATTCTGACACGTAAAGGCGATTTAGAATGGGGAATACTCATCTAGAGCCTGTTTATGTGCAGGTGCTCGGAGCGGAACTTTATCACTGCCTCTGGGATTGCCCCGAAATAAGACGGTATTGGGAGGACGGTGGCAGGATGGATGAGGGAATGTTTCATTGTGGTTCTGGAGGCTGGAGGCGCATGGGCTATATTCGGATGCGGTGCGGCCTCCACCCTAACAGTACGCTGGAAGAGACAAGATTTTTACATATAATGGCCAGCATCTGCCAGGGAAAGGCCATACTCCATGTTGTCGGCTTCAGCCTACCGGCCCTTCATTTGCAGGCAATTTTTAGAGAAGTGTTTGTTTGTAATGAGGATGGATGGATTGAGGCGACACAACACAATGAAAAAGCGAGTTGAGGAAATTTTGTCAATTATGGGGGGCCATTCATAGCATATTTCCCACGAATGCGAGACAAAACTCTGGTACCTGCTTTGGGTTGACCACAATGGTACATAGAACAAACAATTGTGGGAGGGATACCCCTGGCAGATCACATTTGAATAGGGACCGTGACACTCATTGATGTATAAACTCTTACAGGGATCATTTGGAATCATGGTAATTAATCTTTACATGAAACGCAAAGACAGGGAAACTTAATATTTATAGAAAGTGGGGGACGGATTACACCAAAGAACCGCCAACTAAAAGATTGCATATTTTACCTGGGGGGTTTTACCAACA
>JAODAL010008864.1:0-35000 GCA_025379985.1 Phyllomedusa bahiana | reverse complement strand
GAGGTCCGCACCGCTGGTTGTCAGGCCAAGTGTCTACTTCGTACTGCGTATATGGCATGCGCTTCTGCCACAATCGCCTGGTGCATGTGGTGGGTGGAATTTCCAGCATGTTGCCCATGTCAACAATGATGACAGTTGACGGGGGAGGCCGGCTGTCGCGCAAACGCAGCCAGGCGGGAGAAGCAGGGTGAGCGAACGGCGGAAGTGCGAATTAGACCTCGAGAATTCCTTCAGCAGGCAGTCCTGTACCCGGGTAGCGCTTTAGAAATTTCTGGAAGATGAGGTTATGACAAGTGCCAGGCAGGGAAGTGCTCCAGCCTAACAATCTTAAGGGCGGCCAGCAGATTTCGACCGTTACGCACACCACCTTGCCTGGCACAGGTTCTAGTCACCAAGCCACGCGCTCGGTCTCGTTGTGGAGTGCCGTCCACAGCTCTGACTGTGTGTGGACGGATCTCCAGTCTGATTAATTTCAAAATGGCCTGGTTTCTTGGGCACGTGATGCCTCCAGAGGGACCTTAGGGGAAAAAGCCCCTGCTACCATCCTGTGGTTTTGAAGAGCGTGCGCCGACCTGAGAGCCACCATCACCTCCAGAGACATCCACCAAGCTCACCCAGTGAGCTGTCACAGATATAGCGGCCTTGGACCGTGCTTACCAGTCCTGTGGTCGGTAGTTCAGATGGACTTTTCCGGACTACAGATGCAGACAACGCACTGAAATTTATTGATGACATGTCGCTGGCAGGGCAGGGACGGCTTCTTCTGGCAAAGAAATGCCTGCTCGGCATTGGTATTGGGTGCAGGCAAAGGGCCATGTCGGGCGGAACCCGTCTGTGGTTCACCAGACGGAAAGCCAACATTTCCAAGGCCAAAGCCTGGCAATGCCGAAATTCGTATTTTGGCTTTCTGGATGGTTTGGCTAAAGGTTTCTTCTGCTACCCAAACCTGGCTGAAGGACAGAAGGATGGGCTCTAGACTGCCGCTGATGGCGTGCAAGGTCGTCAAACTGGCGGAAGGAGATGGGGGTAGGTGGGTTTCTGGGTGGTGTGTGTACTCGGGCGGGACGGTGGTGCTGAAGCGGAGGTGTTCCCTGATCATGACTCTGAGAGACATGGCAGCTGAGGAAACGCTTGGTGTGAGGGGGGAGGAGGCGGAGACAGAGGGTGTGACAGTGGTTGAAGCATGGCATCAGTGTGGGCCTTTTTTTGGCCAAGTGTTGCACTCCATTTCAACTATACATTCGATGTATGTGACTAGGACATGTTGGTGGTGGTTAAACTCCTAAGAGTTTGCCTCTACTGATGCGTTTACGCAAAGGCGGCATTTGACATCGCTGGGTGAATAGAGGCTTGCTTCAAAAAAGCCAGGTCTTGGAGAGGTCTGGAATTTTTTGACGGCGAATAAGCGAAGAGCGGGGGTTTCCGTGGCTGGCGGAATCATCTCAGCGGACTTCTGCGACCGCCCTCTCCCTTTTTGAAGGCGGGGACCAACACGGACTCTACCCCCATCGTCTTCCTCCTCATCAGTGATGAAGCGCTCACAAGCAAATTCTGCTGAATAAGTACCACGTAGGATCCACAATGTCGTCATCATTATTCATCAAACATAGGTGGACTTGGTCGTTTACTGACATCTGCATCCAGGAGCTGCGGGCATACTAGCGAGAGGCACTGTCAAGGTGTTGCCGACCGCCCGGGATTTTTGCCGATTGACCTGCATTCCTTTCCTCCTCTGATGGGCATCAGTAACTGGAGCGTCAGAGCAGAAATTATTCATCCTCTTTGGCCTCTTGATCTTTAGAAATGCCTTCTGACCCAAACCTGCAATTTTGTCATTCAAAGAGGTCTTCATAAATGGATATTCCACAGTGGTGGGTACACGAGTTGACATTTAGGCTGCTTCGCTTATGTTGGTGGTGCTGATGATGATGATAAGAAATTTGTGGCCGTGACTGGGAGGACGTGGAAGGTAGACTGCTGGATGCAGGTTGCATTAACCACTGAAGAACAGATGGCAACGCTGTTTCGTTATGAGATTCACAGGGCCCCCATGACCCAGCGATGGACAGGCGGGCGGTCCTGCAAATGACGATCACTCGCTTGCGTTGTTGTCGCCAGCACTGGAAGGAGCACCTATCTCTCGTACCCTCTACCTCCATGTCTGACCCCCCTCATTGTGCTTAACCACCTGAATTTGCTCAGATGTTCAGTAAAGATAAAAAAATTGTGAAGGTATGGAAGAGTCTTATTAAAAGACGGCAAATCACAGCTATTCTTTATTCCCTCTAATTTCTACAGTCAACGTAGGATTAGAAAACTGAATTGTTTCTTGCGAATTACCTTGAAATTCGTTCTGGTGAAGACCGTTAGAACTAAATCATCAGTGTTCTTCATTCGTCCCCCAGGATTTACAACTGCCCAGTGGGCTAATGACTATTTTTCAACAAAATATCATACAAGTGCGCTATCTGCGCCAATACTGTGAAGTGATATCGAGACCAATAAAACTATTCAGAAGTTACACGGTCTGTAATTTGTGTTTTTTGTAGCAATGACCAAAGGAGAACAGTTGCTAGAAAAATTTTTCTATCTGAATTGTCGTACTACTTGGTATTTGAAAAAGACTAGGGCCGACACCTGTGCAATACAGCTATTAAAAACTATTCGGATACAACGGTGGTTTTTGCACTATAATTACACTGCGGTGACTACAAAATTTGCTGTTTCAAATTTAAAGTGTAAAGTGGCTCTACTGTACAAAGCTGACTGCACAAAGTAAAAACTCGTAAATTAAATTGTTATCGCTAATAAAAGCGTTTTTTGCACCTATTTTTACACCTGCGGTGATACAAATTGCTGTATTCAAAATTTAAGTGCAAGTGGCAATATAGAACAAAAGCTGGACTGGGCAAAGTGAAAACACGTAATTAAATTGTGTACGGGATATAAAACGTGGTTTTTGCAACTTTCAATACACCTGCGGTGACTTCAAAAATTGCTTTTTCAATTTAAGTGCAGGTGGCTCTATGAACTAGCTTGCCGCAACAAAGTAAAAAATACACCTTTGAAAATGTATACGGCATATAAAAGGCGTTTTTTGCACATATAAATATACCTCGCAGTGTACTTACAAATTGCTGTATTCCAATTTTGTGCAAGGTGGCATCTATGAACAAAGTGGGCCAAAACAAAGTAAAAAAAAAACACCCTATTTGAAATGTATACAGATAATAAAAGGCGTTTTTTTGCACCTATTAATACACCTGCGGTGACTACAAAATTGCTCCCCCCTTCCCTGTGCGGCTGTACAGCGCTAGATGCTCCTTTAAACTTCTCAGCCTAAGTAACTAAAAACTGCAAATCTCTAATCTACCTAAGTTCTAATGTCACAGTAAAATGCATGTTGTCTGTAGGTGGGACAAATAGTAAGTTTCGCTGAAGCTGTTTTTGAGGTGAGTACGAGCACCACGTCCCTGCTCTAATGATACACAGACACACACTGATCAGGAACAGGAAGGGCTGTTCTATGTAAAACGAGGTCATGTGAATTTTCCAGCCAATCACAACCATACACATCCCAGTCATGACGTCGCACACCCAGCTCACACTGCTCTATTCTCTAAGCTGATTTGCTGGCCGCCAAAATGACAGGAAGCGCCAAAAATGGCGCGATATTAATAGATTATTGCGTGATCGAAAAAATGTGATCAACATAAAAAACGTGCCGATTTCAACTTTGTCGATAATAATCGCTCAACACTAGTTAGGACCAGAGTCTGCAGAACGGATAAAGACATGCCACTCAGAGGAAGGTCTTGCTGCAGCATGGGAGAGACTTGAGCAGACCTAAGGCAGTTCTGAAGCTATAGGAAGTGCCATTTTTAAGAGATTTCAAGCCTTTCCCAAGATTACTAGTAAGGACAACCGCAAACTCCAGGAACTGAGTGACCTCCTAAAGGATTTAGAATTGGATAAAATAGTTTTGTCAGGACTAAGCTAACTTCACATTGCTCATGGTGTCAACAAAGTAGTGTCCAAGCTACCGCATGGTATGCAAGAAAAATGGGCAGACCAAGGTGCCGATACAAAAGAGAACACAATGGAAGACATGTATGATCGGGTTTTTCACCCTTTTCTGGCATAAAATGAGCCAAAGTGAGACAGCTACAATGTCTAATGCTCCAAACGAATGAGTTCGGAAGACTCAAAACTTTTTAATGCACCTAACATGAGGGGGCATGGTGCACCACACTCATAATATTAGACACATAAATGAATGTGGTTCGGCAAAACTAGGCTCATTACTGCTCAAACAGGAAGAGTTATTTCAATGTGGTCTGCATGAGCCTGAGGAGTCGAAGTGGAACCAGATTTGCTGTTAGGGAAAAAAAATGTCCAATATTTCTCAACTTCCACCAGGACAATAATAAACGGTAATTTATGTTAATTATCACACTATATAAAATTAAATTATTTAAATTGAACAAAAAATTTTATCATATAAAATTAATATAAAAATATATAACCTAATATAATCTAATATGGAATCTAAAACTAATTTGACATTAAATAACCCACTGATGTTGTTTTTCAGGTTATTAAATTAAAAATTTTTACTACATTAAATTTGAATTTATTTTTGCTGCTCTCACCCTTTATTCTACATACAGCAAGAGTCAACACTCCACAGCTCTTTCTGGTATCTGTGGTCTACCAGGCAAGATCAGTACCATAGTTTCTATTCACTGACATGCTATTCTAATGACTTTTCTTTTATTTCCAGCATTTTCTATAACCTTTATACATGTTTTGTGCATTACTTATGTGCCAAGTTGCATAATGCGCCAAACACACAGGCGAGGAGCAATGAACTTTAGACACCAAAGACTTTCATACATGCAGGTGCATTTAACACTGAAAAATAGATGTGAAAATGCACTTCGGTCCGCCTAGTTCCATACATGTCTCCCAATGTGACTTTTCCCTCTTTCTCCTATTTTTCCAGATTCATCAGTGACCAAACTCGGAAGAAGAATGATCCCAGCTTTGACTTTACAGAGTCTATTCTACCGGCTTCATCATCATATATGCAGGAAAAAGAAAAAAGAGAGGGGGCGCACAACTTGATGGGAGTTTTCAACCTTGTTGGGTCTTACTTACTATTCCTTCTGTTCCTGATAGGTAAGCCAGCAAACCAGGAGTAGGGAGGTGTGGCAAGAGCGGTCTCAATTGCCGTTTTGTCGGAAGACATAGAGCGTCAGTTGAACAATAGAAAAAGGCGAAACACCATTAAAGAGTGATTAAGAAAAACAGGAAAAGAATGAAAACTCAACGTAAGTGAAAAGATGCAGTTTTCTTGCATGTCCTGTTTCGGATATTGAACTCTATTACAGAGACTCTCGGACGGATATAGTGTATGCTGTGAGCCACCAGTTGTCTGCTGTTGCTGTGTTTCACTAAGAAAGGCAAGTTGTGCTATAAAAGAATAAAGAAAATTGAATAAGTAATTCTGGTGTTCAATCCTTATCCATTTATTTTACAAGCGTATGTGCTATAAATCTAGAAGTAATAGAATCCATGGACACTTCTCGTTTCATCAATGCTTTAAGACACTTCCTTGCCATCAGGAGACCAGTAAAGCAATTGAGATCTGACTGTGGAACCAACTTCACAGGTGCAAGCCGAGAATTGCAAATAAATTCTAAGCCAGCTCAGGACTACTTGGCTGACAATGGTTGCATGTGGGTCTTTAACCCCCTCATACTTCACACATGGGCGGTTCATGGGAAAAGATGATAGGTAGAGATGGGCGAATTGATTCTAACAAAGTGGAATTCGGTTAGAATTTCAGGAAAACTTCGGTTCTGAACGAAGTCGAAGTTTGGGGTACTTCGGGTGAACGAAGTGTGCTTTTGTTTGATAAAATGGCTGCGAGCACATGGCGTTACATGGGGCAAAGCACTCTGGGAGGAAGAAGGGCATTTGCCTGCATGACATGTGCAGAGATGAAGCCAATCAGAGACCGGCGGGATTCTGTGACGTCTCCGCACTATATAAGTCCGGGCGCGATTGCTGGGAGCTCATACTGCTCTCACTGTACTGATCAGGGAAGGTGCTGCCGCGGCTGATTGTTACTGAAGAACTGATTTTTATACAGCGATTTTTGTGGGGTGTCTCAGCTTGTCTCAGAGACTTCTTCTCTTAACGTTCTATTTCTGATTTTTTTGGGTATTGGATCTGAAATCCAGTGTGCGTCCACTGCAGCTGCATATACATTTAAATCCTATCTGCTCACAGCACATTGAATATCCAGGGGGATCTAAGCCAGTTCCTGTTGTATCCATTTAAAGAAACAGCGTTTTTACAATACAAATACCACTTCATTTGTGGCTGCTCAATTCTTTGGCGCAATTTACATCCAGGGGTTAATTAAGCGTTGTTTTTCAGCTGTGGTGATCCAAGAAACCGGAATTTCAACGCCAAAATATATACATTTTTCCTGTAGCATAATTCACAAGCGAAGGTTAATTACAATTTTATCTCTTGTTGTGTAGCGTAAAAAACACCGCATTGTAACACGCTACAAAGCTACTAGTTTGTGGTGGCTCAATTGTTTGGCGCAATTTACATCCAGGGGATAATTAAGCGTTGTTTTTCAGCTGTGGTGATCCCAAGAAACCGTCATTTTCAACGCCAAAATATATACATTTTTCCTGTAGCATAATTCACAAGCAAAGGTTAATTACAATTTTATCTCTTATTGTGTGGCGTAAAAAACACCGCATTGTAACACGCGGCAAAGCTACTAGTTTGTGGTGGCTCAATTCTTTGGCGCAATTTACATCCAGGGGTTAATTAAGCGTTGTTTTTTCAGCTGTGGTGATCCCAAGAAACCGTCATTTTCAACGCCAAAATATATACATTTTTCCTGTAGCATAATTCACAAGCAAAGGTTAATTACAATTTTATCTCTTGTTGTGTGGCGTAAAAAACACCGCATTGTAACACGCTACAAAGCTACTAGTTTGTGGTGGCTCAATTGTTTGGCGCAATTTACATCCAGGGGTTAATTAAGCGTTGTTTTTTCAGCTGTGGTGATCCCAAGAAACCGTCATTTTCAACGCCAAAATATAAACATTTTTCCTGTAGCATAATTCACAGCAAAGGTTAATTACAATTTTATCTCTTGTTGTGTGGCGTAAAAAACACCGCATTGTAACACGCTACAAAGCTACTAGTTTGTGGTGGCTCAATTCTTTGGCGCAATTTACATCCAGAGGTTAATTAAGCGTTGTTCTGCAGTTGTACTCAGTAAAAAAAACTTTGTTTTTCACCGCCACAGAAGAAATTCTGTAGCATAATTCATATCCGAAGGTTAATTAAGCCTGTTTGTGCTTTTATATTCAGTAAAATAAACAGAGTTTTTAAACGGCACATACAATTTTTCCTGGCTATTTGTGGAGCGCAATTTATATCCAAGGGTTACCAAGCTTGTTACTGGGTTCATTTGGGTTCATTTGGAGTCAAATACAGGGTGTGTATTTTTCATATACAGATATCTACATCAAACAGTGTCTGTACATTTTAGAACAAACAGTATGTCAGACAGAGAGGTGGCAGGCTCTTCACCTGCGAGTGGCAGTGGCACAAACATTCCAGGCCCAGGTTGCAGCACAGCAAGGGGACGTCACAGCAGGGGTCACTCGGTGAGGCCACAACTGCCGCTGTCATCTCGCTTCCGTGTGTTGTTCAGCAACCCAATGGGTCTTGATTGGTTGACTAGGTCATCCACTTCCTCCCAGATGACAATCTGACAACCCCAGCCAAGAGTCGGTGGGAACGTCAGACACAACCCTTAGTTGGCATGGCCGGGAGCGGGTCAGCGGCCCTCACCTGTCCTCAATCCGCCTCTGTCCCATCCGGTTCCATCAGCCAGAGATCTATTATGTGGTCTGGGCTCAGCACCACTATATAGCGAGGATGAACAATTTGAGGAGGGCAGTCAGCAGCTACTTGGCAGCGAAGAAATGGGGCCAATATCCCCTGCTTCTTGCAGTAGGCGGCAAAGTATAGATGTTGAGAGTGGCATGGGAGGTCATGTTGTAAGGGGAAAGCCTCTGCAGACCAAGACGGGAGATGAGGACAGCAGTGACGATGAAACACAAATAGATGATGATGTAGCCGACCGCACTTGGGAGCCGGGTGAGGCAAGGGCTTCATCATCGTCAGGAGAAGAGGGCGTCAGCTTACGCGTCAGGCAGCGGTGCAGCCAGCAAGTGGGTTGTGTGGCTGTGAGTCAGCAGGGTAGCAGCAGTGTGAGGTCGGGAGCCAAGCGGCCACGGGGTAAAAAACCCGCTTCGCAGGTCCAAGAAAGTAGCGGCACAGGGGCTCAGTGAGGCAGCGGCGGCAGTAGTCACTCAGTGCGGAGCGTTGGCGGTAAAATCCGATACTCGGCGGTGTGGCAGTTCTTTGCTAGGACATCGGAGGAGCCGAATATGGGTATATGTAGAATCTGTAAGCAGAAAGTGAAGCGTGGCCAGGGAGCTAACGTTGGCACCACAGCCCTGCGTCAGCACATGCAGCGTCACCATCCGGTGGCCTAGGAGAAACGTGGCTCAGATGTGGTGGTCCATCCTGCCGCCGCAGCAACAGCAGCAGCAGCGCCCAGTGGCACGCATGCCATTGCAGCCAGTCAAGGCTCCACCACCTCTGCAGAAGGGAGCTGTTTCTCTTTGACATCATCTCCTGGTCAAGATGCTTCTGCTCCTCGCTACTCATGGCGCAAGAAGTCGTTCAGTGAGTCGATTGCAAAGAGACAACAGTATGCGTCCAACAATCCTAAGGTGCAGCAGCTGACCGTGCTCCTGTCCAAGTTGTTGGTACTGCAGTCTCTCCCTTTCTAAATGGTGGACTCTGCACCGTTCAGAGAACTAATGGCTTGTGCCGAGACGAGCCTAGGCAAAACAACAACTTGGACAGGAGTAGGCGCTTTCTCCTCCACGTTGTCAAACTGCGGCTCCTGCTCCTTGAGTTGCAGCGGCAGAACGGCCTCCCTCAACACAATCTGATATGCGATGTTTCCACCCGTTGGAATTCCAGCCTGCACATGTTGGACCGACTGTATGAACAGAGAAAGGCCATTAACGATTTTTTGATGATCCAGGCAGACAGAAGTACTCCCCTGTGTAACTTTGATGTCATCCAGTGGCAGCTCATGCGTGACACCTGCCGTTTGTTGAGGCCATTTGAGGAGGCGATGCTATTTGTCAGTCGCCAGGACTACGGGATGAATAACGTCCATTCCACTGCTTCAGTCCGGGAACAGATGCTGAAAAATCGGGTCTGGGCAGGGGACTGGAGAAGTGGCGACCACATCTCGTGGCCACATGAGTCCGGTGGGGACTGAAATGGAGGATGAGGAGGAGGACATTGGAGCAGAATCATTTCTTGGTGAATGAGTGGATTTTCTACCCAGGTGACCAGAGAGGAGGAGCAAGGAGCAGCTGGGGGAGCTAGATGGAGATGAGGAAGACAAGGCAGATGACCCGCAAGCACCGTGGCAGTATATAGTGGAGATGGAGGCAGGGAGCCCCTGGGAGCCCACTTGTGCAGATGGCCCGCAGCATGCTGTTTTGCCTGGCTAGTACAGCCGAAAAATTCAGCACCCGGGCAGAGGGATGACTTCTGGCTCTCCACCCTATTGGACCCTCGCTACCGGGTCCAAAATGGAAGCCTTTTTCCCAGTATTGAGGGGGAGGACAAACTCAAATACTATAGGGAAATCCTCCGTAGTCAGTTGGCCGTGCCCATGTGCGGCATCGTCCCTCCTCTGACAGGTCTGACCGGGGGGTTCTTCAGCGCTCACGTACTACTGCCGAGGCTGCCGGGGAAAGGTGGGGGGTCGGAGCAGTACCAGCTCCATCAGCAGCAACCTAAGTCTGGAGTCACTGATGAGCAGCTTCCTTCACCCGCCTAGTGAGGAGGCAGTCGCCAGCAGCAGCAGGACCTGGAGCAGACCCTGAACCAAAGGTGGGGGCCTACTTGGAAAGCCCTCTCCCACCCAGTTAGAAGATCCGCTGGACTACTGGGCAGCCAAACTGGTTTGTGTGGCCGCAACTTGCCGAGTTTTGCAGGGGAGAAGCTGTCCGGGCCGGCCAGTAGTGTGGCGTCAGAGCGGGGGGTTCAGTGGGGCGGGGCCATCGTTTACCCAAGGAAAACCCGCTTGTCCATGAAATGTTGGAACGACTGACCTTTGTCAAGATGAATCAGGCGTAGATCGTCCAGGATTTCCACACACCAATGCCTTAGGCGTCAAAACTACTTCAGCATGACGCTCACCCAAACTGTGAGAAATGAGTCTGGGTTCAAACTACCTCCTCAGCCACTATTCTGATGACGCCACCGACTGATGCCACACATCTGCTGACAGTTTCTCCATCTGCCCCCAAACCATCTTTACCAGGGACTGGTATTGTCACCCACCTCCACACTCGGGTCATTGTGCCACTGTCTGAACTCATGTGCTGCTGTGGTGCTGCCGTGCCCTCCACACTGTCATTGTGCCACTCTCTGACCTCATGCTGTTGCTCCTGCCGCCATCACCTCCACTCTCTGTCATTGTGCCACTCTGTGGCCTATTCCTGTTTTTGCCCCCTCCAGAATGTCATTGTGCCACTGTCTGCCCTCATGCTGCTGCTGTGGCTGCTGCGTGACCTACACACTCTGTCTTTGGGTTGCCCATGTCTGACCTCATGCTGCTGCTCTGGCTGCTGCCGTGACCTACACACTGTCATTGTGCCACATGTCGACCTCATGCTGCTGCTCTGGCTGCTGCCGTGACCTACACACTGTGTCATTGTCCCACTCTGTGGCCTATTCCTGTTTTTGCCACCTCCAGAATGTCATTGTGCCACTGTCTGACCTCATGCTGCTGCTCTGGCTGCTGCCGTGACCTACACACTGTGTCATTGTCCCACTCTGTGGCCTACTCCTGTTTTTGCCACCTCCAGAATGTCATTGAGCCACTGTCTGACCTCATGCTGCTGCTGTGGCTGCTGCCGTGACCTACACACTGTGTCATTGTGCCACTGTCTGACCTCATGCTTCTGCTGTGGCTACGGCCGGGACCTAGACACTCTGTCATTGTGCCCCTCTGTGGCCTACTCCTGTTTTTGCCACCTCCAGAATGTAATTGTGCTACTGTCTGACCTCATGCTGCTGCTGTGGCTGCTCCCGTGACTACATACTGTGTCATTGTGCCACTGTCTGGCCTCATGCTGCTGCTGTGGCTGCTGCCTAAACCTACACATGTGTAAATTGTGCCACTGTCTGACCTCATGCTGCTGCTTGTGGTGCTGCCGTGACCTACACACTTTTGTCATTGTCCCAAACTGTCTGACCTCATGCTGCTGCTGTGGCTGCTCCCGTGACCTACACACTGTCTTTTGTCCCACTGTCTGACCTCTTGCTGCTGCTTTGGCTGCTGCCGTGACATTAACACTGTGTTATTGTGCCACTGTCTGACCTCATGCTGCTTCTCTGGCTGCTGCCGTGACCTACGCTCTGTGTCATTGTCCCACTCTGTGGCCTACTCCTGTTTTTTGCCACCTCCAGAATGCCATTGTGCCACTGTCTGACTCTATGCTGCTGCTGTGGCTGCTGCTGTGACCTAAACACTGTGTCATTGTGCCACTGTCTGACCTCATGCTGCTGCTGTGGCTGCTGCTGTGACTACACACTGTGTCATTTTTGCCACTGTCTGACCTCTGCTACTGCTGTGGCTGCTGCAGTGACCTAGACACTGTGTCATTGTGCACTCTGTGGCCTATTCCTTTTTTTTTGCCACCTCCAGAATGTCATTGTGCCACTGTCTGCCCTCATGCTGCTGCTGTGGCTGCTGCCGTGACCTCCACACTGTGTCATTGTGCCACTCTGTGGCCAACTCCTGTTTTTTCCACCTCCAGAATGTCATTGTGCTACTTTCTGACCACATGCTGCTGCTGTGGTTTGCTGCCGGACCTACACACTGTGTCATTGTGCCACTGTCTGCCCTCATGCTGCTGCTGTGGCTGCTGCCGTACCTACACACTGTGTCATTGTGCCACTGTCTGACCTAATGTTTGCTGCTGTGGCTGCTGCCGTGACCTCCACACTGTGTCATTGTGCCACTCTTGTGGCTACTCCTGTTTTTGCCACCTCCCGAATGACATTGTGCCACTGTCTGACCTCATGCTGCTGCTGTGGCTGCTGCCGTGCCCTACACACTGTGTCATTGTGCCACTGTCTGACCTCATGCTGCTGCTGTGGCTGCTGCCGTGACCTACACACTGTCATTGTGCCACTGTCTGACCTCATGGTGCTGTTGTGGCTGCTGCCGTGACCTACACACTGTGTCATTGTGCCACTGTCTGACCTCATGCTGCTGCTGTGGCTGCTGCCGTGACCTAGACACTGTGTCATTGTCCCACTCTGTGGCCTATTCCTGTTTTTGCCACCTCCAGAATTTGTCATTGGGCCACTCTCTGACCTCATGTTGTTGCTGCTGCCGTCACCTCCACACTCTGTCACTGATGTTGCCACCTTTGAGCCCTTAGCTTTTTTTTTTTCCAGCTGTCGCTCGCATGACTTTATCAGGCTACATTCCCCCTTCAGTTTTTGGTCAATTTTGCCCTCTTAAGTGCCCAGGGAATTTTAGAGTGAAGCGATTCTTTAAAAGCGGCGGCAGTCATTTTGCGTGTCATACTAAACAAAAACATTGTATGAAGACCAAACCAAGCTCCCTCTGCTTTTTTAAGCATGGCACAACGTTCTACAGCACCCTGCAGGCTCTGTGCAGCCTGGAATAGCTGTTTTTTAACGTGATTTGTGCCGAAGTAAATTTGAAACGAAGTTATTTTTGCCGAGAAATTCGGCGAAGTGAACGAAATGGGAAATTTTGGGAAAATTCGCCCATCTCTAATGATAGGCATCACCCTTAGAATATTGGGCTCTATGCTCTTGGACTCCAACTTCTCAAGGCTCACCCATGAGACCTTGACCACCTTCCTAGCTCAGGTCTCGCCTATCGTCAACTCAAGACCTCTTGTTCTTGTATCCATGGATCCAGAATCTCCTGTTGTCCTCACTGCAGCAACTCTTCTGACACAAAAGCTTGGAGCTTACATTTGGCAATGCATATCAGAAACGTTGGAAACATGTTTAATATCTTACCAATTTGGAGGTAGGAGATCTTGTTCTCTTGAAGGATCAGAAGGTGGAAAGAACTGCATGGTCCACGGGACTAATTTCTAAGACATTTCCCAGTGAAAATGACAAAGTTTGTAAAGTGGAAGTGACAATCAAAAGGGAAGGCGACAAGGCGACAGCAAGTCCTTGATCAGGCCTATATCTGAGGTTGTCTTCCTCTTATATGCTGAGTGATCTGCAGTCATGCCAGAAGGAACTTTAATAGAACTTTCTATTGGCTTAGTCCTCCAACCACTGGACTACCTCAACAATGTCGCCTGGACTAAGGACTAGGCATAATTACCCTCGGACTTTCCTAATCCATCCATTTCATGTTATTGTTTTGTTTGCTTTGTTTTCCCTTTTGTCTTTCAGGTATAGAATCGTCATTGGATACCAGACCGATATTACTTCATAATGTTTTTATGGAAATAATGAAATCCTATGGATTTCAGATGGGAAGTGTGCTGTTCCAGCTATGGCTTCCAGTTGTCCCCATTCATATTACGTGTGAATCCAATGATATGTTTATCATGCAATGTTTTATGTGTTTTGCAGCCACCCTTTGGCCAATGTTTGCAATTGTTTTTATGGTTCTGATGGTATGTACCTCCCATTATACTTTGCTTCATGTTACTCCTCCTCTTTGTGAAATCAGATCCTGTCTTGCCTCACAGTAGCTCTGACTCCATCTTGTCCAGACATGTTTGCATAGAGCTGAAAGGAGAATTCATTTTGACCGTATATATTGTAACCTGCTGCATGTTAACTCAACGTACATCGGTAGCAGAATACTACCTGTACATCTCTGTTGTTCCTGCACTAGCCTGCTGTTATCTGCTGCAGTAGCAAGTCCGTTACCTGCCTGGGACCTACTACTCATATACGGCTATACCCAGCTGTGATACGCTACCTGCATCCGGTGTCCTTGTCCTGCACTTTGTCACGGTGGGTCTCCACCTATACAAACTTGCCCACGGTGATCACTGAGGATCCAACAACTACCCGGTGATCAACGTATCAGTCCTTACTAACACCTGTTGGATTGTTACAATATGGCTTTCTCATGGACATACCTATAAAAGCAAAACATTAACCTATTAATGCAAATTTTGTAATAAGAAAACAAGCTTTTGTCAGTGTCCTCGTAAGTAATGTCCTCCATACATATAATTTTCACTCTTCCTTGAAGAGAAAAATCTAGCAGAGCGCTGTTATTTTTTTTTTCTTCCTGTTTTGAGTTTAAGCAATTTCCACATAACACAAAATTGACTAACTGGTGTGAGCTCAAAGTTATAGCTATATCCTTTGTTAAAGAGGTTTTCTCACTACAAAAATATGCTTTCAACAGGTGGGGACAGGTAAATGAAAACTTTTACTAAATACATTACTCTTTTAATATTCCCCTGGTCAGGAAATAAGATATTTCATTTAAGTGCACACAAGTGTTACCTATGTTCCTGATTAGAAAGAGAGCAGCAAGTGATGTCACCATGGTTGGGGGAGCACAGTCCTTGGGCCATATGTATGAAAACTGTCTAGGTCTCAGACTTAATTTGCTGCCAATAGCAACCAATCAGAGATCCCCTTTAATTTCATATAGTGAAAGAGGAGCTCTGATTTGTTGCAATAGGCAATGAAAAATTCTTAGAGCTAGACAGTTTTCATACATGTCCCCCTTTATCTCTAACAAGATTTGATTAATATGCAGGAAGAAAAAAAGGGAAAGAGGGGGCGCACAATAGTGTTATACTGTAGACAGTAAGTAAATGGTATTGAGAGGTATTATTCTCACCTTTGAGTGTTGCGCTGTTAATTTAGAGGCACAACACTCATAAGCGCTTACAGGGCTATTTTTACCCCGTAGCCCTTACTACGGCGGCCGCTGGTCTCTGTAGCTCCGTCCGAATGACCGGTAGGAGAAAATTGCCAAGGGAAAAGAGGAAAAAAACTTCTGATGAAGCGCGGGTGCACGCGCGAAACGCGTCAAGTTTATTTTATGTTTATATGTTTTTAATTTTGTCTCGGTAACACCGAGACATTTTTAAGAATAAAACTTTTTTAATGAAGAGCCTATAGCCTGGGCTTTTTCTACTTCCACTGCACGTGCGCCGGGTTCATTTTTTTCCTCTTTTCCCTTGGCAAGATTTGATTAATCAGTTTTGAGAAGCACTTGTTTTCACTTTTCATAACAACTGTAGCTTTGTTTACTTAGCTAGTTATAGAGGAGCTAAATATGTTAATCACTGCTATAGAACCACCCACAACCTGACCAAGCAGTGTGAATCTGAAGCTGCCTGTGAATCTGTGAAACACCACAGTGAGACAACCCCTTTAATTTAAATCCAAAGCGGGAACACTGCGGCCCCCATTTCTGTGCTAGTCCCACAAGTGAGAAAACCCCTTGGACAACAAGATTTTAATGCAATTTCTTTTAATTCAAGTTTCTACTTGCCAGCACCTATCTCAAGATCATGGGACCCCCCCTTCTCGCCTGTTTTATGCCGCTGCGAGCTTTTATGGGAGTCCCAAGTGACTGTTATGGATGTGAGGATAGGCTTATAGAAAAGAGATGTGGCCTATAAAACCAGAGAATGATCTGCAAAAGTGATGTGGTGAATTGAGTGGCTGGCTGTGAGCCGTAAGAGAAGATCTTCAATGGGGAACTTGTGAGGTCAGACTGTGGGAGGGAGAGAGGGCTAGCCATAGAGCCTACAGTATTATTAAAATGAGTATGAATATTACATGTGAAAGAGAAGTAGTTTATGAATATAGTCTTGAGACAATACTATACAATGCAGTGGAACATGTATTTAATGGGGCCTGCAGCTCATTTGGAATGAATATGCATATTACATACATAGGAGAAGAGCTTTATGGGAAGATAATATGACAGTGGTCTATTGTACAGTGGAGTTCATATTCCCAATGAATATGCATATTAGATATTGAAGAGAAGGGGCTTATGGGAATTGACAAAGATGGCAGTGTGCTGTGTAATGTGATACCTAGTCTGCTTAGTTCATTCTAGGTGAGGCACGCAGTTGCAATAATATGAGAGAAGTGGGATGGGGGCCCGTCGCAGTCGGGGCTGAGGTGTTTGTTGGTGCGGTGCATTGGCGCGGGCAATACGGTAAGATGGGGCGCAAGCCCGTTATGGAGATGGCGAATTTGACGGAAGGTTGTTGGCTCATGAGAGCATGGTGGCAGCTTTAGCAGGACATGTTATGAGTGTGCGCGCGTGGAAGGGGGAGTGGCTTTATGTGGATTCTCTGATGGCTAATTGGTGAGCACTGAATGGGTGTTTACCTAAACATGATATAAAAGGAAGTGAGCTCAGACCACATGTGATCGGACCTCTAAGCCTTGATAAAGCCAGGTTAGCTGGCGAAACATGTCGGCGAGGTCAGGCATGACGTTTTAAATTGTGATCTCTCACCTCTGTCTACAAGTGTCACCTGCTGCAGACGGTGTCACAAGGGGCCTTATTTGTTCTGTGTCTATGAGATTAGGGACGACTGCCCAAGTAGTTGGCTTGGGATCCCTTACTGAAGCTAGTACTTTGCTATAGATATAAGGCTCTCCTGTTAATAGGTGGGGTTCCACCAGACTTGATGATAGAAAGGGAGTTATTCCCTCTTTCAGAAGCAAAAAGGGTTAAAGATGAGGATAGAGATCAGGTTTTTTAAATAGTGTTGTATAGAGGTTAAGAGTTAGATATAATAAAAGTTACATTTTAGTGTTTAATAGATAGAGAACTGATAGAGTTTAAGTTTGCCTATGGCAAAATAGTAAATATAGTGATCAAAAGTCACTCTTTGTTCTCTTGCGAGATTCCCAATTTTTTGGAGATTATGATCTGCAAATGGACACAGGTTGTAAAAATATTCTGCAGCTCATAAATCTCCCTGAAGTCAATCTTGAAAGTTGTCAGATTTGGATATTACCATCTCAAACAGAGGTAATACCCTCATTTCTCACACATTTATAGCATTTTCTGTTGATATTTACAGAAATTAACCTGCAGCTCTTTGCAGATGACAAGTAACAGATAGAGCTTGAATTAATGAATTATTTCAAAGTGCTTTTCTGCTGCCTATAGTATTTATGAAAATCTGAAGCTTTTAGCACACTTTGTTATCAAAACTGATAGCGCCCACACACCAAGGCCAAGATGGCTTCAATTCAGATGGTGACCTACTCTAAACAATCTAACACCTTTCACTCCCTTTCAGGCCTCCATTTTTTTAACTATATTCTGACAGCTGACAAAAATGGTCAGCACCTCGAAAAAAATGTCATGGCTGCAATGCAAATGTAAACACAGAGAAACAAAGCAGAAGCACTCTACACCCAGAGGTAGATAAACAATGAATATATGGAGCCCTGGAAAGAAACTAAGAGAGGTAATTTGAACCCTCACATTTTTTATCAAAAATGTGCACAAGGAGCCTCAGATTTTCACTAGATGCAGCATAAATTGACTGAAATTATTCAGACACAGCGATCCCTCAACATACAATATTAATTGGTTCCGGGATGACCATTATATGTTGAAACTCAAACTCTATGGAAAACTTGTAATTAATTTCAAAGCCCCAAAATGTCACCAACATAATATAACATGAAGATTAAAGAGAATGACAAAAATAACTAAAACAGATAAAGCAAGTGTAGTGTACAAGGGTTGGTGGTACAATTCACTAGTAAGAGTTAAAAGTGGTTAATAAGGTTTATTAATGATTGCACTATTTTCTGTGTTACTGTAATTGACCTCTAATTCACCCCTGTATTCAGGGTGATGTGCCTCGATAGGGGCATTACATACTCTACCAATGAAATGCTTTGTGCCGCGATTAGTGCAAATCGTGGCACATAGCATATCATTAGAAGCGTAAGTAATGCCCCTATCAAGGCACATCATGCACGGAGGCGCATAGCTTATCATTACAAGTATATGAAATGCGCCTAACACATACTTGTAAAATGTGAAATGCGCCTAACACATATACACTTGTAATGATGTGCTATGCGCCTCAATAGACGCATTTCGTTATTTAGGCACACAGCGCATCATTTTTAGGCGTATTATGTTTACTATGCAAGGTATACCTGATGACAGATTTTTGATAGGGTCAGACTTTCTGGCGCACTTTACACATATTTAATGTGCCTAAAAACTGATGTAGCACCACTAATTCTCAGACATCTCGCTCTAAATGTTCTGAGCCTTATTTCTAGATTGCACTGAGGATGACCTCTGCTATATCCTATGCAGTATGATAAGCAAAGATAGCTTAAGGACCACAGATGGTGTATCCCGAGGAAGACTTGGACCACAGGTTGGCTCACTTATGAGGAGTACTAATAGTCGATAGGTATCCTGCTATGAGGGGCATTGGCTTGGTTAGAGCCTGGCCAGCAGGGTATAACAGAAACTGACAAGGCTAGTGCAACCAGATCTGAAAAGATTGTAGCAGAGGGCTCACACACCTCAATGAAGAGGTGTAACAGGGGTGTCCGCTGTTTGTTTTAGAAATCCCCTAGGTGCACTGTCCAGAGAACAGGGGCAGACCTTCAGTCATTGCTGAGAAGCTGAGGCTGGATTGGTGACCAGTATCCCCCAGTGTCACGATCAGGGCTGCCGTCAGAAATTTTGGGGCCCCCTACAGCTAAAACACCTGGGCCCCCATCAACCCCGCCCATGCTAACCCCGCCCCTGTCAACTCCGCCCCTGTCAACAACCGCCCCTGTCAACAACACCATCGCCTCCGCCCCTAACAACCTTATGGGGCCCCACAACCTACGGGGGCCTTATGGGGGCCCCACAAACTACAGGGCTTATGGGGCCCCATAATATACGGGGGCCTTATGGGGGCCCCCACAGGACTGGCAAGTGGCCCGCGCTACTGGCCACTTGAAATAGATCACTATGGCGCACAGCGCGACTTCAGAGGGGCCTCTTCCCCTCGGGACGCCGGGACCCCCCACTCCATCTCATTTGCACTGGCCACTTCCCAGTCCTGTGGGGGCCCCTATAAGGTCCTGTATATTGTGGGCCCCTATAAGGCCCCTGTATATTGTGGGGCCCCCATAAGGCCCCTGTAGTTTGTGGGGGCCTCATAACCTTCAGGGGGCCCCACAAAATTTAGGGGCCTTGAATGGGCCCCCTCACAAACTACAGGGGCCTTATGGGAGCCCCAAACAAACTACAGGGGCCCTTTAAAGGGGGCCCCACAGGATTGCTAAGTGGCCCGGCGCTGCAGGGGCCCGGCGCAACTAAGGTGGAGAGGAGGGGTCCAGCGCTATTGAGGGGGAGGAAGTGCGGTCATTTGAATCAGTGAGGCCCGCCCACGGCCAGAGGAAGGAGGAGGGGCCGCCCAGTCAGGAGCTGCTGCGCTATGAAGTAGTAAGTTACAGTTAAATGATAGAGAGGTGCGCAAGCATAAACCCGCCAGCACCGGGCCCTCTCCCCCTCAATAGCGCTGGACCCCTCCTCTCCACCTTAGTTGCGCCGAGCCCCGGCAGCACCGGCCCGCAGTTGGGGGATATATAATGGTAGGGAGAATAGGCCTGCGGCCTCTTCTCTCTACCATTATAATGAAGCACGGGGACGGTACCTGCCGACGGCGGCGGGCCCCCCCCTTGCGTCAAATTCTGGCCGGGCCCGGTACGGGAGTACTGGTTGTACCCCCCTATCGGCGGCCCTGGTCACGATACACCCAGGTCTATCAGATGTGTAGTGACTGTGACAGTGAAAGAAATGCTGGGGAGAGCTGCAAGAGGGAGTGGGGAAACAGGCAGCTCATGGCACTGCTGTGTGCTTACAGCTATTTGCACGCTTCAGTAAAGAGAGTCACTTGTCCTCAGATGAACTCTCACAAGAATAGGGTTGAAGGAGGAGTTTTCCATTTGAGCCCAAACTGTAGAGTCTAGTTGATGCCAAAGGAAAAAGGCTTAGTCTACACGGATCACAATGTTATAAAATAATAGATTTGGTACTGATAGGCCCCCATTTTTAAGACTATGATATAGGAGGGCCTTGTTAATTCTTGCCTTCCCTGTTTTCCAGATAAAGGACACATGGAGGTGTTAAATCTTAGAAATAATAGTTGTTGGTACTAGATAAGGGAGGGCTCTGCAAGTATATACATTTTGGGAGATGGGACATCTTAATGATATTAATTCTGGCAATCCATGAAAGGTTAAGAGGGAGAAAGTTATTTATTTCTTTTTCTAAATCTGAGAAAAGTACATTCTAATTTAAATTAATAGTTTGATTAGGGGGGGAGGTAACCTCAATACCTAAATAATTGACAGATTTGCCTGACCAGATAAAGCCAAAATGTTGTAACTTGGTGTTTTGGATGGTAGGGTTAGTTATGGGGGAAAATAGAAGATTTAGATTTGTTTAATTTTTAAAAAGGGGAAAATAAGAGAATACTTTCAGAGTCTTTAAAATGTATGAGATAGAGGAGTTGGCATCAGTTGTCATAAGCCTTACATCATCTGTGTATAAACTTATTTTATGCTGGACATTTTGAACTGTTAGACCCAGAATGCATGGGATATATCTAATGTGTTCTGCAAGAGGTTCCATGCATAAGACAAAAATGAGGAGGGAGAGTGGACACCCTTGTCTAGTTCCATTAGATAGATCAAAAGGAGAAGACAGAAAACCAGATGCAAGAACTCTAGCTGATGGTTTAGAGTAAAGTGCCATAATTGCATCAAAGATGAATCCTGAGAAGCCAAATTTCTCCAGAACTAACCTAATATAGTGCCAGCTGACCATGTCAAATGCCTTCTCTGCATTTAAAGAGAGGAAGGCCACTTCAGTTTTTGAGGTGGATGCTATCTGAGCTAAATCACGGAGACATCGAGTGGCATCTCTGGCCTGTCTACCTTGTACAAAGTTAATATAAATCTCGGCACTATTCAGATTCAGGTTCTAAACGGCATATACAGGTCCCCACCATCACTTCATAATACTTTCAAAATAATGCCTTATTAATCAACGATCGCAACTTCCTCTGTAAATTGAAACTTCTTTAATATAAGACAATTCAACATACAACATGCAATGTGTCAGTGCTTTTAGCAACAATTTCACCATAGTATATGAAATAAGAACCTGTAATCCATGATCAGTCCATGTATCCAGCGTTATAGCATAGACGCCAACCTCTCGTGTGTGCTAGATTCATCACAGTTGCTCGGCCTACAGCTGACTGTTACATCCCAACATGCCTGTTCACGCGACATTTCGGGGGATAGGCATGCCCCCTTTCTCAAGCATGAGAGGTTGCCGTCTATGCTATAACTAAAGATGGGCGAATTTCTCAAAAATTCGATTCGGTGACTTCGCAGAATTTTCCGATAAAATTTGTTTCGGTCCGAATTGCTTCGGGACGAATCACATTAAAAAACAGCTATTTCCAGGCTGCATAGAGCCTGCAGGGTGCTTTAGAACGTTGTGCCATGCTTAAATATGCAGAGCGAGCTTGGTTTGGTTTTCATACAATGTTGTGTTTTAGTATGACACGCACATGACTGCCGCCGCTCTTAGAATCGCTTCACTCTAAAATTCCCTGGGCACTTAAGAGGGCAAAACTGACCAAAAACTGAAGCGGGAATGTAGCCTGATAAAGTCATGGCAGCGAAAGCTGGAATAAAACAAGCTGAGAGCTCAGTTGGCAACATCAGTGACAGAGTGTGGAGGTGACGGCGGCAGCCACAGCAGTATGAGGTCAGAGAGTGGCACAATGACATTCTGGAGGTGGCAAAAACAGGAGTAGGCCACATAGTGGCACAATGACACAGTGTAGAGGGCACGGCAGGAGCAACAGCAGCAGCATGTGGTCAAACAGTGGCACAATAACAGTCTGGAGGTGGCAAAACAGTAGTAGGCCACAAAGTGGCACAATGACAGAGTGTGGAGGTGACGGCAGCAGTCACAGCAGCATGAGGTCAGACAGTGGCACAATGACATTCTGGAGGTGACAAAAACCCGGAGTAGGGCCCCAGAGTAAACACAATGACACAGTGTGTAGGTCACGGCAGCCAGCCACAGCAGCAGCATGAGGTCAGACAAAGGCACAATGACAAATTCTGGAGGTGGCAAAACAGTAGTAGGCCACAGAGTGGCACTATGTCAGTGAGTGGAGGTGACGTCAGCAGCAGCATGAGGTCAGAGAGTGGCACAATGACACAGTGTGGAGGCCACGGTAACAGCCACAGCATCAGCATGAGGTCAGACAGTGGCACAATGACAGGGGTGGAGGCACGGCAGCAGCCACAGCAGCAGCATGATGTCAGGCAGTGGCCAATGACATTCTGGAGGTGGCCCAAAACAGTAGTAGCCACAGAGTGGCACAATGACAGAGAGTGGAGGTGACGGCAGCAGCAGCATGAGGACAGAGAGTGGCACAATGACACAGTGTGGAGGGCACGGCAGCAGCCACAGCAGCAGCAAGAGGTCAGGCAGTGGCACAATGACATTCTGGAGGTGGCAAAAACAGGAGTAGGCCAAAGAGTGGCACAATGACAGAGTGTGGAGGTGACGGCAGCAGCAGCATGAGGTCAGAGAGTGGCACAATGACAGGGTGTGGAGGTGACGGCGGCTGCCAAAGCAGCATGTGGTCACAGAGTGGCACAATGACATTCTGGAGGTGGCAAAAACAGGAGTAGGCCACAGGCACAATGACACAGTGTGGAGGGCACGGCAGCAGCAGCAGCATGAGGTCATAGAGTGACACAATGATAGAGTGTGGAGGTGGGTGGCAATACCAGTCCCTGGTAAAGATGGTGGTAGGCAGATGGAGACACTGGCAACAGATGTTTGGCATCAGGCGGGTGGCGGCATCAGAATAGTGGCTGAGGCAGGTATTTTGAACCCAGCCCTCATTTCTCACAGTTTGGGTGAGGCATCAGGGCTGATGTAGTCTGATGCCTAAGGCATTGGTGTGTGGAAAATCCTGGCCCATCACGCCTGATTCATCTTGACAAAGGTCATCGTTCCACATTTCCCCGGGGGACAAGCGGTTCTCCTTGGGGTAACGAGGGCCCCGCGCCGCACTGAAACACCCGCTCTGATGCCACACTACGGCCGGCAGGACAGCTTCTCTACTGCAAACTCGACAAGTTGCGGCCACACATCCAGTTTGGCTGCCCAGTAGTCCAGCGGATCTTCTAACTGGGGTGGCAGAGTGCCCGTCCAAGTAGGCCACCACCTGTTGGTTCAGGGTCTGCTCCAGGTCCTGCTGCTGCTGCTGCCGGCGACTGCCCTCCTCACTAGGCGGGTGAAGGAAGCTGCTCATCAGTAACTCCAGACTTAGGTTGCTGCTGATGGAGCTGGTACTGCTCCTACCCCCCCCCACATTCCCCCAGCAGCCGCGGCAGGAGGACATGAGCGCTGAAGAACCCCTCGGTCAGACCTGTCAGAGGAGGGACGATGCCGCACATAGGCAGCGGCCAACTGACTACGGAGGATTTCCCTATAGTATTTGAGTTTGTCCTCCCTCTCAGCAGCTGGGAAAAAGGCTCCCATTTTGGACTGGTAGCGAGGTCCAATAGGGTGGAGAGCCAGAAGTCATCCCTCTGCCGGATGCTGACTATTCGGCTTTCACTAGCCAGGCAAATCAGCATGCTGCGGGCCATCTGCACAAGTTTACTCCGAGGGGCTCCCTGCCTCCATCTCCACTGGTATACTGCCACGGGGCTTGCGGGTCATCTGCTCGTCTTCCCCCATCTCCCTCTACCTCCTCCAGCTGCTCCTCCTTCTTGTCACCGGGTAGAAAATCCACTCATTTCACCAGACAATGCTTCTGCTCCAATGTCCCTCCTCCTCCTCCATTTCAGTCCCCACCGGACTCATGTGGGGCCCCGAGATGTGGTCGACACGTCTCCAGTCCCTGCCCAGACAGATTTTTCAGCATCTGTTCCAGGACATGAAGAAGTGGAATGACGTTATTCCTCCCGTGGTCCTGGCGACTGACAAATAACGTGGCCTCCTTGAATGGCCTTAACAAACGGCAGGTGTCACGCATGAGCTGCCATTGGCGGACATCAAAGTTACACAGGGGAGTACTCCTGTCCGCCTGGATCATCAAAAAATCGTTTATGGCCTTTCTCTGCTGGCGGCAGGATGGACCACCACATATGGAGAAAACGTTTTTTCCCAAGCCACCGGATGGTGACGCTGCATGTGTTGACGCTGGGCCGTGGTGCCAACGTTAGCTCCCTGGCCACGCTTCACTTTCTGCCCACAGATTCTACATATACCCATTTTTGGCTCCTCTGTTGTCTTAACAAAGAACTGCCACACCGCCGAGTATCTGATTTTACCGCCAACGCTCCGCACTGAGTGACTACTGCAGCCTCACTGAGCCCCTGTGCCGCTACTTTCTTGGATCTGCAAAGCGGGTTTTCTACCCCATGGCCACTTGGCTCCCGACCTCACACTGCTGCTCCCCTGCTGACTCACGGACACACAACCCGCTGCCTGAAGCGCAAGCTGACGCCCTCTTCTCCTGACGATGATGAAGCCCTTGCTTCACCCGGCTGCCAAGTGCGGTCAGCTACATCATCATCTATTTGTGTTTTTATCGTCACTGCTGTCCTCATCACCCTCTTTGGTATGCAGAGGCTGACCCCTCACAACAAAGACCTCCAATGCCACTCTCAATCTCTATACTTTGGGCCGCCTACTGCAAGAAGCAGGGGATATTGGCCCCATTTCTTCGCTGCAAGTAGCTGCTGACTGCCCCCCTCAAATTGTTTATCCTCGCTATTAGTGGTGCTGAGCCCAGACCCATAGTAGATCTCTGGCTGAGGGAACCGGATGGGACAGAGGTGGTTGAGACAGGTGAGGTCCGCTGACCCGCTCCTGGGCCATGCCAACTAAGGCTTGTGTTGGTTCCCACCGACTTTGGTGGGATTGTAAGATTCATCTGGGGGGAAGTGGATGAAAAATAAACCCAATGAACCAGGGGTTGCTGAAAAAAACCACAGGCTAGATGACATGGCATTTGTGGCTCCCCGGTGACCCGTTCGTGCCCCCTTGCTGTCTGTGACCTGGGCCCGCTCCCGGAATGTTTTTGCACTGCCACCCAGGTGAAGAGCCCGCCACCCCTGTCTACTACTGTTTGTTCTAAAATGTACAACACGTTTGATGAATACTCTATAAAATACACACCATGTATTTGACTCCAAATGAACCCAAAGAATTGGGGAAACCCCTTTGGTATAAATGCGCTCCCCAAATGGGCCCAAGAAAAATTTTCTTGATGTGCTTTTTTAAAAAACTGTGTAAATTTTTCGAAATAAAAGTACAAACAGGGTTAATTAACCTTCGTATGAATTTTGCTAAGGCAAAATGTCTTCTTTGGGGGTGAAAAGAAAGTTTCTTTTTGTGACCACAACAGCAAACAATGTTAATTAACCCCCCGGATCTAAATTATGCAAAAGAATTTACAAACAAAAATTACCAGCTTTGTAGCGTCTTAAAATGGGGTGTATTTTACGGTACAAAAACAAAAAAAACTTTTAATTTTTCTACAGGAAAAATGTCTTTTTTGGCGGTGAAAAAAAAACTTTCTTTTAGTGACCACAACAGCAGAACAACGTTTAATTAACCCCGGGAAATGTAAATTGCGCAAAAGAAATATGCTGCCAACAATTACCAGCTTTGTAGCGTGTTAAAATGGCGTGTATTTTATGGCACACAACAACAGAAAAACTTTTAATTATGCTACAGGAAAAATGTCTTTTTTGGCGGTGAAAAAGAACGTTTCTTTTAGTGACCACAACAGCAGAGCAACGCTTAATAAACCCCTGGATGTAAATTGCGCAAAAGAATTGAGCAACCAAAAATTAACAGCTTTTTTAGCATGCTAAATGGCGTGTAATTTAGGGTTTACACAACTATAGAAAAACTTGTAATTAACCTTCGGTTATGAATTATGCTACAGGTAAAATGTCTTTTCTGGCGGTGAAAAACACTGTTTCTTTTAGTGACCACAACAGCAGAACAACGCTTAATTAACCCCTGGATGTAAATTGCGCAAAAGAAATGACCCAAACCAAAAATGAAGTGGTATTTTGATTGTAAAAACGCTGTTTTTTTAAAATTTGAATACAACAGAACAGGTTAGATAACCATTGGATTTCAATGTGCTGTAGCAGATAGCATTAAAATGTATATGCAGCTGCTTTGGACGCACACTGGACTTCAGTTTCCCAAAACCCCCCAAAATCAGAATTAGAACGTAAGAGAAGCAGTCTCTGAAAACCGCTGTGACACCCCCCAAAAATCGCTGTTTTAAAAAATGAGTTTTCTTTAAAAAGAATATCATAAGCAGCCGTGGCAACACCTTCCCACTCAGTACAGTGAGAGCGGTAAAGAGCCTCCCAGCGTCGCGCCCGGACTTTTATAGGTCGGTGACAAACACAGAATCCCGCCGGTCTCTGATTGGCTTCAAACTCTGCATTGTCATGTAGGCTATGCCTTCTTCCTCCGAGAGTTCTTTGCCCCATGTAACGCCATGTGCTCTCAGCCATTTTATCAATCAAAAGCACGCTTCGTTTACTCGAAGTACCCCAAACTTCGACTTCGTTCAGAACCGAAGTTTTCCTGAAATTCTAAACGAATTCCACTTCGTTAGAATCAATTCGCCCATCTCTAGCTATAACGCTGGATATATGGACTGATCATGGATTACAGGTTCTTATTTCTGATACTATGGTGAAATTGTTGCTAAAATCACTGACACATTGCATGTTGTATGTTGAATAGTCTTATATTAAAGAAGAAGTTACAATTTAAAGAAGAAGTTGCGATCATTGATTAATACGACATTATCTTGAAAATATTATACCTTGTACAAAGCTTACCTGGTCCTTGTGTTAACACCTGGAAGAATTTCTGTTGAGGCGACAGGCAAGAATTTTTGCATATAGCTTAAAGTCTGTATTTAGGAGAGAAATAGGTCTATAATTGGTAGTTTTATCTTGAGGTTTACCTGGTTTTGGTAGTGTAGTAATGATAAAATATACAGAAAAATGGGGGAAAAAATTACTCAGAAGAAAAACAGAAACATGGAAATACTCACTGCTAGTAAAGCTGAGATGAGACTAAACACAGCACAGAAGTAACACAGGCCCCCATTCTATTAAAGAAAAATACCCAGGTGCAGCTGATTGGTGGTAACCAATATATCTCTCCACTAGGTGGACAGAAATCTGCACCTTAAATTGACATCTATTCACATATCATGCAAAAGAGCAAAAAAACCACAGTACCATAGGTTGGGAGACTATACAGATGCAAAAATACCCGTAAGAAAGCCACTCACACACCTTCCATGCATGAGGGGGCCGGGTGCTGGTATTTTTACTTGCATCCATCCCCCGTACTGTTGGGCAAAAAAAACTTTTTTCCCATACTGGAAAAACATCAAATAAAGATGGGATTGGTTAACATAATGGCCACTATATTGTAACCTGCAAGCCCTCCTTCACGGCTCCTCATTTTATTGCAGGTCCCTACACTCCCTTAAAATCACAAAATATACAGAAAAAGGGGGAAAAAATTTACTCAGAAGAAAAACAGAAACATGGCATTACTCACTGCTAGTAAAGCTGAGATGAGACTAAACACAGCACAGAAGTAACACAGGCCCCCATGCTATTAAAGAAAAATACCCAGGAGCAGCTGATTGGTGGTATTCTACTTACCTCATATTTGATGTTTTTCCAGTATGTGAAAAAAGGGTTTTTTTTGCCCAAAATCTGGTGATTGAATCTCTGAAAGAAGGTTACTAATGGACATTACTCAGGGCCACATGTATGAAAACTGTCTAGGTCTAAAACTCTCTTTGTTGCCCATAGCAACCAATCTGAATGCCCCTTTGATTTCATATAGTGCTCTGAAAAAATGAGAGGGGAACTCTGATTGGTTGCTATGGGCAACAAAGTGAGTTTTAGACCTAGCTTTCATACATGTGGCCCTTGGTGTTTCCTTTTCTCTCTACTAGCTAATTGGATTCAGGCTCTTATAAATGCCTTGTGTGCACACCACAAAGTGGAGGGAGAGGAAACGGAGGGAGGGAGAGGAAACGGAGGGAGAATTAATAATAAATTCTTTTAGTAGGGATTTTAAGTATGAGACGTCTCGATCTGAGGCTGGAAGATTTTTCGGACCAAAGAAGGGTGATCATCTCTGGACGAGTCTCCTTTTTCCATACTGGACTGGAATCAGAGGTAGGCAAGAGGGTCCAATTCTTGAGAATAGAGCAAGCTTCCTCTGGTGAGTTGCATACGATTTGAGACCCTTCTTTTGTGATTTAGTTTTCTCTGAGGATTTTCGTGTATGGCTGAAATTCCCTTCTTCTCATCATGGTCGCCGCTGAAAGGTCTGAGAATATAGTAACGGCCTGGAAGAGTTCTGGGAGGGAGTCAGTCTTGCGAAGAGCTCTTAGGAAATCTTCCTTAATATTATAAAAATAAATACGTGTGATAGTGTCTCTGAGGATTTGCTGGGGAAGATTCCTGGGTTTTGGAATCCTGTGTATTCTGTCAATAATTAGGTCATGTTTGTCGCAGTTTGGAAGTAGTAAAGACGTCAGATCCATCAAATATGCATAAAGTTGGTTGGGAGAAACAGTTTCAGGGATGCCCCGAATTTGGATATTGTTTCACCTAGATCTATCCTCCAAATCCAGGACCATGTTTGAGAGTTGCTGCACCTATTCCTCCAGAGTAGAGTTGGCATCAATTAAACTATTGTAAGAAGCAGCAAAATCAGCCATTTTAGGTTCAATGTGTTCCGCCCTCGCCACCAAGGACAGAATATCTTGCTTTATCTCTGACATCATTTGTTTCATGTCAGATTGTAAGGATGAGCGAAGTGAGAAAAGCTGCTGGAGAGAGGCAAATGTCAGTGACTGTGAATCCGAGGCCTCCTGCTAGTCTAAGTCCACTGATTCAGCTCTGGAGGATGGAGTGGGAGAGGAGGGAGTAAAGTGGAGACCTCTTCTCATTGAAGAGTTAGAATGTGATGAAGAAGGGAAAAACTCAGTGTCACGGTCCCGGTCGCAGAAGTGGATCCAATGGACCACCGCAAGTGATGGTGTAAGCCACTCCAGGGAGCGGAGTCTAAGTAGGCCCCGGTATTCACCAGAGCCCGCCGCAAAGCGTAATGGACTTGCTGCGGCGGGAGTCTGCCAGGTCACTACCCCTGACGTGACTTGCTTGCAGTGGCAGTCGAAGTATACCGTGGTACAGAATAGTAAGGCAGGCTCGTAGTCGGGGACAGGTTGTAAGGTCAGGACAGGCGGCAAAGGTTTGTGGTCAAGGACAGGCGGTAAGGTCAGGACAGGTGGTAGAGGTTCGTGGTCAGGAGACGGAGGCAAACGGTACGGTACACGGAAGATCAGGACAAGACTTCAGGGAACGCTTTCTCTATAGACAAAGGCACTAAAGATCCGGCGAGGAGTGGGCGGAAGCGTCCAGCTAATAGAGAGCCAGCGCCCGGTAATAAGCCAATTACCAGTGCGCTGGCTCTTTAAATTTCACAGAGCCCAGTCTGTCGACAGCCTCCTGCTGCCCTCCCCTTCTTCCTGGCCTAAATGAACTTCTGCACCAACTCACGGTCTTTCTTCAGGCCCAAACCCCTTCCAGTCGATAAGGAAATGCTGTTTTTCCCTGATGGTCTTCATGTCCAGGATTTCTGTCACAGCGAAGATGTTGTTGGACTCCGCTTCGGAAAACGAAGGAGCAATCCTCTGGGAAAAGCGGTTCAGGACCACAGGTTTCAACAAGGAGACATGGAAGGAGTTGGGAATACGCATGGTGGGTGAGAGCTGGAGTTTATGGGCAGCCGGGTTGATGCGACTGAGTACTTCAAATGGTCCTACATAACAGGGACCTAGTTTGTAACTGGGGACCTTGAGCCAGATATATCTGGCTGAAAGCCACACCTTGTCGCCAGGGGAAAAAAATGGGGAGGGTCTTCTATTTTTGTCCGCTTGGACCTTTATGCATGCCGACGCATGCTGCAGAGACTGACACGTCTGATTCTAAGTATCAAAAGTATCCGCAGCCGGCACCTCAGACGGAGAAGACAATGGTAACGGAGGGCGGGGATGCTGGCCATACACAATGAAAAACGAAGAGGTACCAGTGGGTTCAGAATCCAGGGAGTTATATGAAAACTCTGCCCAAGGAAGTAAACTGGCACAGTCATCCTGTCGAGCCGAGACAAAGTGCCGAAAATAGCCCCCAGGATCTGATTGATTCTCTCCACTTGTCCGTTCGTCTGCGGGTGGTAGGCCGAGGAAAAATCCAAGTTCACCTGCAACCGAGAGCAGAGTGCCCGCCAGAACCTCGACACGAATTGGACCCCCCCGATCCGAGACAATATGCTGGGGAAGTCCGTGTAGACGGAAAATGTGGAGAAAAATCTGGCTGGCCAAATGGGGAGCGGATGGTAGACGTGGCAAAGGGATAAAGTGCGCCATCTTCATATAACGGTCCGCGACCACCCAGATGACCGTGTTGCCCGAGGAGGGAGGAAGATCCGTGACGAAGTCCATCGCCACATGAGACCAAGGGGTCCTGGGGATGGGCAGAGGTTGGAGCAAACCCGTGGGTTTGGGGCGAGGGGTCTTGTTACGGGCACCAGTAACGCAGGACTTCACGAATTCCCTGATGTCCCTCGCAAGCTCCGGCCACGAGTAAAAACGGGGGATTAGGAGGAACGATTTGCGTGCTCTTGGGTGACCAGCTACTAGAGAACAGGTCTCCATTTAAAAATTTTCCTGCGGAGCGCAGGACGGACGTAAGTTTTCCCTGGAGGCATCTTTCGAAGATCCACCGGCGCTGCAGAGATCAAGCGTTCAGGAGAAATTATATGCTGGGGCACGCCCTCCTCTGGCACCGACAGCAGGTAGACCCTGCCCCTGGGAGGACTGGTTCCCGGCAGTAGGTCAATCGGGCAGTCGTAGGGGAGATGAGACGGAAGGGTCTCGGCCTGCTTCTCAGAGAAGACATCCGCATAATCCCGCTATTCCGTGGGCAGACCTGGCAGAGGCGGAGCACACCAGGCATAGTGCCACCAGGCAAAGATTACGGCAGTCAGGACCCCAGCGCATGACCTCACCTGTCTTCCAATTGAGCGTAGGGGCATGGTGCTGCAGCCACGGAAGCCCCAACAGGATCGCTGAGGAAGATCAAGACAGCGCGTAGAAGGAGATCTTCTCCCTGTGTAAGACGCCCACGTGGAGGGTCATCGGCTGAGTCCTGTACCGAATGGTGTCTCCAAGGAGCTCCCCTGTGACCGAGGATATCACCAACGGCTTCTCCAGTCTAACCACTGGAAGCTGATACCGGGACACCAGGGGTGCATGGATGAAATTCCCTGTGGAACCGGAGTCCAGGAAAGCAGGAGCCTGGAATACAAGTCCCGAGTCAGTCGTGATCTTCACAGGCATAGTAAGGCGCAGAGAGGATGAGTTCTCACCTAGGTATGCCTCCCCAACATGGCCTAGGTGCGGGCGTTTCCCAGACGTTGGGGGCGAAGCGGACAGCTCCTCCGAAAATGATCCAGGCTGGCGCAGTATAAGCACAGTTTTTCAGCACGCCAACGGGACAACTCCTGTTCAGAAATGTGGGCCTCATCCATCTGGGCCTCATCCATCTGCATCCATCTTCCCCAGACGATACGGGAAGCGGCAGTGGAGGCCTCTGGAACACCGGGGCCAGGCGTGGCAGACGGCGGGGTCGCACCAGGACACGATCTTGGCGAAGCTCTTCTTGCCTCTCAGTGAAGTGTAAGTCTATGCGAGTGGCCAGGTGGATTAATTCACTTAAGAAAGACGGCAGGTCTCTTGCTGCAAGGGCATCCTTAACCCTACTAGAAAGGCGTTTCTTAAAGGTCGCACAAAGGGCGGCGTTATTCCAGGATAACTCTAATGCCAGGGTGCGAAACTGTACCGCATAGTCTCCGACCGAGGATTCGCCCTGGCGCAGGTTCAAAAGTGCCGTCTCCGCAGAAGATGCCCGTGCTGGCTCCTCGAAGACACTGCTGAATTCTGTGAGGAAGGCCTGCAGGTCCGTAGTCACTGGATCGCTCCTGTCCCATAATGGTGTAGCCCAAGTCAGGGCCTTCCCAGACAACAGGCTGACCACAAATGCCACCTTGGAACGTTCAGACAGGAATTGGTCCCCCATTAGCTCAATATGCATGGTGCACTGGGTGAGGAATCCCCTGCAGAGCTTGGAATCGCTGTCAAATTTGGCGGGTAGCGATAAACGGAGCTTGGGTCCCAACTGAGTCGGTGGCGTCGCGGACGGGACGGGTCATGGAGGAGGTGGAGGCTTTCTGCTGGGCGGTTTACGAGCTGCTGCATCATGGTGGTCAGTTGATCCAGCTGTTGTGCCTGCTGGGCCAGTTGCTAAGACTGCTGGGCAACCACACGAGAGAGGTCCGGCAAGCTGGGAAACGGTACCTTGGCGGGATCCATGGCCGGATCTTACTGTCACGGTCCCGGTCGCAGAAGTGGATCCACTGGACCTCCTCAAGCGATGGTGTAAGCCACGCCAGGGAACGGAGTCTTAGTAGGTCCCGGTATTCACCAGAGCCCACCGCAAAGGGGAGGGGGTTTGCTGCAGCGAGAGTCTACCGGGTAAAACCCCCCTGACGGATTTGCTTGCGGTGGCTCCGAGGTTACCCTGGTACAGAATCGTAAGGCGGGCTCGAAAGCCCAGGGACAGGGGGTAAGGTCGGGGACGGGCGGCAAAGTTCGTGGCAGGGACCGGGGAAAATGGTAGGTCCCGGGAAGATCAGGACAAGACTTCGGGAAGTTTCCTCTATAGGCAAAGGCACTAAAAACGGGTGGGGGGGGGTGGAAGCGTCCAGAAATATAGAGACAGCGCCCAGGGGGTGACTGGAGGGGCCCCCGGTGAACTGGCTCGCGGGTACAGTGCCCCGTCGCCTTACATTTGGCGGGGCGGCACTCGCCCCATACAGAGGCACAGAAAGAGCTGCGACGGCGTCCGCAGCCTGAGTTGCGGGCTGTGGCGCTGTTCGCAACACTCAGGGAGTTTGGATGGCTGGGATTTGGAGTTATTCTTTTTGAGGTGCCCCCCATGGTTTGAGAAAGTATTAGGTTGGAGCAAACAGACTAGAAGGCTCAAAAATTAAACTCTGATTGGTGTGAGGATCCAAAACACGTGTTGGTACAGAATGCCACAGATTAAGGGCGACTTTCCCCAAACACGAAAAAGGATATTTTGGTCAAATTGCGCTAAAACTTGTTTTTGACGCCAATTTTGGATGTAAAACTGCAAAACCAAAACTAATCAAAAAAAAGTAGGCTCACTCCAAAATTCTTTTAAAACTTGAAAAAAAAATGTTTTATTCCAAAGAAAACACGTAATAAAAGCAAACTTCATAAAAAAAAAATTCATTTCCAGCTTTTTACAGATTCTAAAAATAGACTTTTCGGTCTAACAAACCCTTTTTCAATAAATCTCTAAAAAGAAGGTAAATAAAAAAAAGATTAGGATTTAAGAACAAAACCCCCGTTAGTCATATTGAAAATTCCCAAATTCTTTCTCACTCTTAAAACATTTTGATTCTTTTTTTGTATAATTCATTTTATTTATTGGAAAAACAATGACAAACCAAAAAAAATAATTTTGAAAGAAAAAAATTCTGGCAAATTTTCCCCAAAGATCAAATTACATGGGCATCACAACTTTAAATACATATATAAAACATCTTTCTCTCATAAACTGTGCCCCAGAAAAAAAAAGTATAAAACAATATTGTTATTTTAATACATACTAATTAAAAAATTAACCGCAAGATCGAGAGAAAATGTAATAAATATATATTTAATAAAATAAATAATTATATTTATATATATAAAATAAATAATAATTAAAAAATAGAAAGCAAGAGAGAAGAAAAAAAAGTGCGCCGGTCCAAGCTTTCCCATCGGGAACCCGCTGCAGTTTCTTTTATTTATATTAAAAATTTTTAAAATTTTATATATATATAATATATAATATAAAGTGGAAAAAATTTTTACCGAAATTTTTTTTCCGGGGGTCCCCTAGGCAGCACCCATTGGGATTACTTCCCCCCAGGTACAACTAGGGGAAGACAGGTTAACAAGCATTAATTGAACTAATTAACACTTAAGTTTTGCCCTATAAAAGGCTGGAAGAACCGACCCAGTATTGTAATACAATGAAGGTATTAATTGGGGGAAAGCGTGCGCCTACGGACCCCGGGAAAAAAAATTTCGGAAGCAAATTTCCTCTTTCCTACGCCTAAGGCCACACCATTGGGGGTTTAACCCCTTACCACCGGAGCCCGTTTTGGCCTCTCTGCGAGCCCCTTTTTTTAAAATCTTATGTGCACTTTTTGAGAATAAATTTTTGACACTTAACCACCATTGATTCAAAATTTTTTTCTCGTGACACCTGTCTTTAAAATGTAAGAAATTTTTTGGGCCAAAAAATGCTTTTTTATTTTGAAAAAAACAAAAAATCGGAAAAATTTAAAAATTTACCAATTTTAAATTCAAAATTTTCTGCATGTAAACAATAGTTTTTTTCCCCTCAAAATGTTAAACACATTAACCCTATGTCGCTGTGTTTGGCCTAATTTTTTAAATGTTTTTTTTTTTTTTACGCATTAGGGGCTTTGAAATTTAGTAGTAATTTTTAAATTTTCAACAAAATTGCAAGAACATTTTTTTGGGACC